>WAAD01004383.1:397724-417284 GCA_013389945.1 Fregata magnificens
CCCCCCCCCCCCCCCCAAGCTGCTTGACACTGTTAAAAGGCACAGTGGGAATATGCTTACCTAAGGTTTGCCACTGCGGTATTTTAATTCACATGAAAAGAGCAGTCTCTTGATTGTTGAATCCCACTGGACAGTAAATTAACTAAAAGTTAGTTAATAAAATCTGCATTTCACTGTCCGTGTGGCAAGCTGCCATTTAAAAGTACTCATTGGAGCCGTCTATCGTTGTTGGGTTTAATCTTTCTGAATTCTGAACGTGCTGGCTCTCTTGGGATGCTGAATGGCCTTTTTCCTGATGCTCTGAATCCCCTGCAGAATATGAGCATATCTAACTCATTCCATGGGTGTCTAATGTCCGGACAGGCCTCCTCTGTGTGCTGATTTGACTATTGCCCTAGGCAGCAGAACTGAAGGGGTAACCCATTTAGTGGTGAGGATATATTACTCTTCACAGCACTTGTATCACAGAATAAAATAAAATTTAATCTATTTCTGCCTACATGTAGATACTGTGCAGCGCTAATAGACGCTGACAACTAGTTGTGGCTTTTTAGCCACTTCATACACAGGCTTGATTTTGTTCTATGGAAACCAGGATGAGTTTCACCATCGCTTTTAATGATCAAAAGGCAGATCAACGACAAGTGAAAGTGCAACATTGGCTCTGGACAACTCAGGTTGGTTTTGTGTCACTGCTCTGGTCCGGTAGTGTATTGCCAGAGTTGGTACTAGACCCACCAGAACAGTTGGGGTGTTTTTAGGAACAACTGCCTTCTCAGGGCCTAAAGTCTTAACTAAATCAGAATCTTAACTAAAAGAGATTCATCACTGAATTATGGGGCTTACACCACTATATCTCATGGTAGCATCACTAGAGTGACATAAATGGAAGTGGAGCAGGTTTCAGCCCTATGCTGCTTTTAAGTGGTTTTGCACTTTGCTTGTCAATCTGATAGTACAGCAGCCTACATGTAGAGCAGAATATTTTCTCCAGTACTTTAACAGAGCCACACTAATTACAATGGGATCCTCTTGGGTGTTTATTAGCATTAATTAAGGGATTGCAACTTTCAGATGAATAATCTTCTGTCTTCAGCAGACCCTGAGCAGAGTTATCAGGTACATGGAAGGTAAAAAGCAAAGGAGAGATCAGGAAACACGAATTTTTCAATATGGAGACAGTTGCTGACCCTGTTGTTTTCCTATCTGCTGTCATGCTAAGAGATGATAAACGGTGAATAATTTTAGTTTCAGTTTTAGCATCAGATTCACATCTTCCTTTTAAAAAGCACTCAATCCTAGAAATAGTCAATTAGCCTTGCTGAAAAGGTACACTTCCAAACAGATGTTCTTGCCAATAATGCTCATCTGCTAAACCTGATTATTTCATCCCTGCTGGTGGCTGGCGGTGGGGAGGAGAAGAAGGATGCTGAAGGGTGAAGGAGTTTTTGGCATAAGGAGGACGAGAAGATATGCCAAGATGGTTTCTTTATTATTTCTCCTCAGTCTCTCCTCTTTCACTGTGCTTCTTCCCTTGCCCTGCTAAGGTCATACCTTACAGTAAAGAGTCGGGCTCATGTATCATACCTGGGACCTGGTGATTTCATAGGGCTGTGGCATCCTGCCGGTAACTCTACCAGAATAATGCTGCTGCCTTCTACTGCATTGCTTTCAAGTATCTAGGTCGTCGCATCCATGCAATAAACCTGAGTGGGATTGTTCCTAGACATGGTGTAAAGCGTGATTAGTATACTCATGGAGATCTCAGTATGTGCTTGGTACATCTGTTTGTCTTGCCCAGTGGAGTCTGTAGACTCAGACCCTGCCTTGGGGAAATTCTCTGACAGCCTTGCCAGCTGGATGCATCACAGTTATCTTACCCTCAACCTCAGGAAAATAAAACCTTCTTGCTGGTCCTGTGGTGCTGTGGTTAAGAGCATGGCCTCTTTTCCTTTGTCTCATCCTTGAAGAATATCAATCAAGTCTTGACTTTTGACCTTTCCATTTGGGTAGCAAGCTGTGTACCATGTGCAGTAAAAAAGTGAGTTGTTTTTTGTTTCAGTAAGGGTGCCTGTGCACGCTGCACCCCAGCTTACCCTACGCTGACCTTGCGAAAACAGCATTTGAAGCATTGTTTATACAGCTTCCTTTTAGCGGGTCCTCAGCAATGCTACCCACATCTTGCAGCAGGGATGTGGTAGTACATTAGGTGGTTTGTATTAGCTGTGAGACTAGACTGACTTTGAGATTCAACTTCAGCTTCTTCCACCCTTGATGATGCAGACCCCTCTAAATTTGAATACTGACTGGCTGGGAACCCACTGGACAGCCATACTTTGCCATTGGTACCTCTTAAATAGATATCAAGTAGTGCTTTTACTGAGCAGGTCATAACATGTAGAGCAACCAGTCCTGTTGGCTGTGTCACTCTCTTCACACTGAGAAACACCCCAAATCCATCTCATTTTATGTGGGCCTTTTTGCAAGTTTTCACAATTTATTACTTTACCTTATCTACCCTTCCTCGCCCTATCCTTTCAGATCCTGTCAGTTAATTGGATTTGTTGCCCATTTTAAAGGGTATTCTGTTATTTGAATGTGTTCTACTTGCAGAAAATAGCTTAATCAAATAAGAAGCACTTGAGTGCCTGAAAGCTTGTCCGTTTTTTCTAACTCTGGTCTGTGGGACTGATTAACATTGCTGTTTCAAGCTGTTCAGTAGCACAGGCAAAAATTATTTTTGCTGCTTCGAAAGTAAAGGCTTGTGGCAAAAAGGGGGCCACAGCTGGGTGAAGAGTTGAGATGGGGAGATCTGCAGATCTGCTACCCCTGTGGAGCCTGGAGGGCTGGAAGCAGCAGCTCCACCAGTGGGAGCAGATGCTTCCCACTCCCTTCTTTGGAAATACCTTACCCATTTGCCCATTGCTTTTCTGAAGCAGCAGCCACCCTGCCTTGCCAGGGCTCTGGCGTGAGCAAGGTCAGTAGAAGGACTGGGGCCATTTCACTTCTGCAAGCAGTGTGTTGCCCTAGACGACCATCCGCTTTGCCTCAGTCTGGAGCTGGCCTCCATCTACAAAAAGAAATTACTTCTCCTTGTGAGCCTTACCTCTGTTGTATCCCAGCTACAAGAGCAAACTTAATCAACACCAAAGAGACTAGCTGAGAGCAGTTGTCAGCCAGAATTGATCTAACAGAAGAGCGAGAAAATTATAATCAGTACTTTAGGATCATTTGAGGCAAATTCTCTAGGTAGGTGGTCATGCCAAAGCGCAGCCTTTTAAAAAAGCAGGTTGTTTTATTGATTCCCCATGTCTTGAATACGTTCTGAGGATGGAGGGTTAATATTCTGGGCATAATATAGATCAGAAAACAACACAGTTTGTTATTTGTTCAGCTTCAGAGAGATTTTTGTCTCTAGTAAAAAGAAAAGGGAGGGGGGGGTGCGGGGGTGTATTACGTGTGTTGCATGGCATGCATTCAGTGCTGTAATGATGGTTAAAAATTCTTTGGCCTTGGAAAACAGCCTGAGGGATGCCATCTTCAACTTCTAGCTGAACTACGGCTTCCATATGAATGGCATGGCTGTATCTTGACTACGTTATTGATTTTCTCAGGATTACTCCAGTGAGGCAAGGGAACAAACCTGGTTTTCTTATTAGATGCTCAGCAGCAAGCAGTACGCAAAATACCAGTTTTCAAAGTAGTTTGTTTATCCTAATACTTTCTAATATGCGTGGAGCCATAGAAGAACTGATGGCAGTACATGCTAAACCACTCAAATCTTGGGCCCCAGACAGTGGGCAAATGGCTCAGACTTCTGGGATGGTATCTGGGGAGAGTTGGAATTAACCAGTACTTTCCAGCACTGGCACAACCAACTGATTCAAGAGACAGGACACCAAAAATACTTTCAACTTTTAAGAGTGGAAGGTTTTTCCTAAACATAGGCCTCTAGTTTGATATCCTAGCATTTATATAGCACATTGAAGCAGTTGATCTGATTTTTAACCAGAGGGCTCTTAGAGGCAGTTGAAAGATGCTCTGCGCTTGAAAAACTCTGTTATTGCCCTGATGCGGGTGCCTTGCTATGAACATAGGCATGTGTCTTATGGTGTATCTTGTTTGCGAAGTTTGGCTGAAATCAGGCCAGCAGTTCACATACTCCTGTCTCTGTTCCCAGTGCTGTAGTGTTGACACTGATGCTTTAGACTCATCTAAAGCACATAACTTCGGAGAAAGCCAAAAAATACTCTGGGCTAGCAAGTGAAATCCAAATGAATCTTCATTTCCATACACATCGTATGCCTGCAATGGTGTGGTAGGGTTAATGTCTTCCCAGGCTGTTTGAGAAACCCGACTAGAATAGTGGTTCATGGGGTGTTTTTTTTTAAAGGGCTGAATACAGTAATGTTTTAGAGCTTTTTTCCCCCTTTTCTCTCTCTTCTTTAGGCAGTGTGAATAAAGTGAGAGACAGAAAAGCTCTATCTGCTGTAAACTGTGATCTAAAGATTGAGGGGGCTGATGTGGATGGCTGCTGGCAGCGTGTTATAAATGTCATTTCTGTGCTGGAGTTATTCCAGGAGTGAGGGTGCTGCTAGTGCGGTCCCGCTGTTAGTCAATACCCACGATTGTAATATGCAAAGAAAAAAATACAGGGTCTCATAAGTGGGTGACAGGACGTGAGAATTAGTGAGCAATTTCACCCGCTGGCTGTTTGTCCCATTGCCTGGTCCTCAATTGGCATTTGGGTTGAGTTACCCTGTGTTTTGGGTACCTCACTACCAAAGGAGAGTTTCCTTGAACCAGGGTCCCTCTTCAAACCCCTTCCAGAGGCGCCGGGGAAGGGAGGGCCGGCGCAGGCGGGCACGCAGGACCCCCGCAGCGGCTGGGACCTGGGCACAGGTCTCCTTCTGCTCACTTCCCAGGGCTCCACCTGCCAGAGGTGCCATCAGAGTGCTCTCGGCTGTCGCTGTAAAGCTCAGCCTAACTTTGACACTTGATTTCCCTTCACTAGGAGTACTTGTAGTGTGATCTTAGTCTGGATGCTCAGGCAGTGGAAACTGGCATCTTCCCACTGAGGTCACGTGAGCTATGCCGGTAAAGGCCCAGCCAAGAGCATCCAGTTTGTGTGGGCCTGGAAATTTACTCCCAAGTTGGTAAAATGGAGCTTTGTCAAGTCTGAGGTTGGATTTCCAAGTCCTTTGGCCACAGATGAGATTCACAACTCCCTTTGTTATGAATGTAAACTCATATGGTGTCAGCACATGGACAGTGTTGTTAGGTGGGATGCTCAACACAAGTGAAACCACGGATGTTGTGAAAGGTTAAGTAACACAGAAGATAAGATAATTTCCTCTTGTTTCAAGCCCATTATCTATAGTCGTTGCATATGTATATCATGCCTTCATTGTGGCTGTCAAAACTGTTCATTGAAGAGAAAAGAGAGCATTCATGTTGAATGTTTGTCTTTCTCCCATCTCAGGTTATACTTTAGCTAGGCCTAGGCTGGATTCGTTAAGATTATAAACAGATGGAAAATGAGATGACCAAGAGAATGGGATCCGTAACTGTGGGAGGAAGCTCTCAGAAATTTCCTGGTATATTTTTTCCAGTTGAAAGTGCTGATTTCCTAAAAATTGAAGTCTCTGCCAAATTTGTTAATTGCAATTTAATTGTATTTTATAGAATAATTTTGAAGTGTTGCAGTAAATTTTAAAAATTTTATTCTAAACTTCATCTTACTGAATGGTTTAATTTTCTTGTTGGAAATAGTTTTCCTTTCAGCAGAAACGTTTTTCTAAATTAATGTGATATAAGATCATGCAAAGTGAACAAAGCACTTCCACTGTTGTTGAAGTGAGAACAGAATTTTGATCAAGCAGAGAGTAATTCCTTTTTGTTTGATGGGAAATTTAGTAATGATTTGGGGGGTTGCCCAGATTTTTAAAATAACATAAATAGCCCCCACTTGGAATTTTGATTTTAAGGCTATTTATTCCCTTAGAACAAATTTCAATTTCAAATGTCAAACAAACAATATTCCTAAGCCTGGAAGCAGAAGTGCCATTGACAAAATCTAAATGATTTGCAGGGAGAACAGAAAGGAAATTTATGCATTGGGCATCTTGCACAAGGAGCAAGGAGCACACCATTTTGCTCAGTCGCAGCAGGCAGAAGTTTGAGATCCCTGCTGGGAACAAGGGATGGAGAACTGGATACCTACAGGAACATAATTCAGTTGATTTGAGCTGTGCAAGTGCCAGGCTAGAGGAGGAGGACCTGGCCACGTTGGTCGTATTCCCTCCAAGCCACTCAGGGGCCTCCGTCACACCGACCGAACATTGCCCGTTCCATTGCCACTGGCACCAAAGCCTCCCTTTTTATAGAATCATAGAATCATTAAGGTTGGAAAAGACCTCTAAGATCATCAAGTCCAACCGTCAACCCAACACCACCATGCCTCCTACACTAGGCCCTGGAGTGCCACATCTACACCTTTTTTGAACGCCTCCAGGGATGACGACTCCACCACCTCTCTGGGCAGCCTGTTCCAATGCCTAACCACTCTTTCAATAAAGAAATTTTTCCTGATATCCAATCTAAACCTCCCCTGACGTAACTTGAGGCCATTCCCTCTCATCCTATCACTAGTTTCTTGGGAGAAGAGTCCAAGACCCGCTTCACTACAACCTCCTTTCAGGTAGTTGTAGAGAGCGATAAGGTCTCCCCTCAGCCTCCTCTTCTCCAAATTAAACAACCGCAGTTCCCTTAGCTGCTCCTCGTAAGACTTGTTTTCTAGACCCTTCACCAGCTTCGTTGCCCTTCTCTGGACACGCTCCAGCACCTCAGTGTCCTTCTTGTAGTGAGGGGCCCAAAACTGAACATGGTATTCAAGGTGCGGCCTCACCAATGCCGAGTAGAGGGGCACGATCCACTCTCCGATCCGCTATTCACTGGTACTGGCAAATTTTTGTTTTTATTTTTAATAAATAGATAAATAAAGCAGCCCAACTTTTTAAGGCTGTTCCCCCCCTGTCTGTGTGCAGAGGACTGCAGATCTGTGTGCGATATAATGAAGGCCTGGGGGAGAATATTAGCACTTCTGAAAAGAGCTCAGGGAATTCTAGTTTTTGCTCTGACAACTGAAGGCAGAGGAGAGTTTTTCCTTTCATGTTTGTTTTCAGTACATAAAGTGATTGAAAGCAGTTTCCCAAAGAGGAGGATGGGGAGGGAGCCCTGAAAATTTTTAGCATTTCTAATCTGCTGCCTTAATTTCGCTGTTGCTGCACTCTCACGTGGAGCTGGAGCGAGGAGCAAAAGATGGGAACACTCATCATGCAGGCACAGGCTGGGGAAGCCCATGCATTGCGAGAGAGACTGCCATGGGAATGGGAGAGGGGCTGCTTCGGCCAGACCCCAGCACCACCAGCATGCTGAGCCTCCTGCAGGCAGGCAGCATGGGGACCAGTCGGGGTCATCCTACGTGGTAACACCACCCCGGTGGCCGCCCAGCTCCCTCCCACCGCACCTCCGGCCGGCAGCAGGCTGAGCACCACGGGGCTGGTCTCAGGGGCAGGAAAGGGGAAACATGGACAGGAGAGAAAAAAAGCAAAGAGGAGGATGGTCTGGCAGTTATTTTACCAAGGAATGCTCTCACGTGAGCTGGGGGGTGGAGGGACCGCCTGGATTTGGATCAATTTTGCATCCTCAGAAGAAAAGCCCTCAAATTCACCAACAAAGATGGAGTGGGTAGAGTCTTGCTATAGCCACGATGGCACATCAAAGCTAGGCGCCTCGTAACGTGGGCCACTGCTATAATGGCTGCACAGCAGATTCACTTGTATTTTTTTAGTTACTTAAGTGGTAATGCTAGAGTGTCATACACCCTGGGATGCAATAAACCTGAGTCGTCCCTATAGAGAGGAGGGCAAGGCAGGTTTCTGCAGCACTGCAGTAGTGGGAGGGCAACAAAACCAAAAGCAAAACCTTGTGGGCTCTGTAGAGCCTGCCCAGATACCTACTCCCGTCTGTAGTAGTTGTCAGGAAAAAAACCCAGTATAATACCTGTTGCTCCTCAAAGTGTGTTAGCTGGATATTTTAGAGGAATGGGTATTTTTATGATTGACACCATTAGGATGAGGTTGACTGGACCCTGTGCTTTGGCCATAAGCTGTGTGGGTCCTCCCCGTCTATGCCCGGCAGCGCTGGGTGCGCCATGGGCACACCCACTGGAGAGGGACCACAGACCCCAGTCCGGGTGCTGGCTCACCTGGGGTTTCGCCAAATCCTGATCCAAACAATTATCCTGGCCCAGGTCATGAAGCACGTTGAGAAGTCCCTCAAACAACTTTTGGATCAAGTTAGGACCGAGCCCAAAGCCTCTCTAGGTAACTATGAATCATGCCTTGAGTTTTAGTTGGGTCTGCATCAGCCTGTCTGCCCTGCCCAGCTGCAGAGAGGAGCTCAGTTTCCAGGACTGTCCATCTGGCACCTTCCTTGGCACAAAATAACTGAGAGGGTGTTGACAATAGACCAGAGCCCTGTACCTCCCTCTTGCTTTGAGCTCTGAATTGATCCACTTGTTTTGCATGATGCTGATTGGGATGGTTAGAGCCCCAGACCTGCTATTGACAATCTCTTCTGCAAGCGTGGAACAGAGTTTCCCCTACTTGCTACCTTCTGTTTTATTGGACTCTTGCCGAGAGCCCCTTCGCCTGCGTACAATAAATAGATGCTACTCCACGTTATTCGCTTCCACATGCACAATATCTGTCTTTGGTATGCAGTGCATTGGAAATGTGTAATTATGGCTGTCTTGGATGAAAGAGATGACCACAAAGCTACGTGGAGCTGGATAGGATAGCCACAGTTGCTCTCACCTTTCGCGTCAGGTTACTTGTTGAATAACAATTCAGAAGCAAGAGCTTAGCGTGCTGAAATGCCTCACTGCTTTCAGTTAGTTCTTAATGAAAAAGGAAGAACGATCGTGTGTGTTGACATATATATGGCACAGAGAGGACTAACAGCAGCCAGTTAATAATCTTTGTCTCCCTCACTGCTGGCATAGGTTTAAAACAAATGCACACAAAAACCGTCCCAGGCACGTGTACTCACAGATGTCTATGCATGCAGGCATGGTTTAGCATGAAGAATCACATAAATTAGCAGGATTATAATTACTCTTTTTAATCCTTTCGCTTTGAACAAACAAGCTTTAATCAGCAGACGGGAAGCCCATTTAAAACCCAAGACGTAATCCAAGGTCAGAAGCTAAGGGTCACCACCCTTTACTGTGGGCCAAACAACCAGGTGTGACCAAGAGCTGTAGAGAAAATCACCCTCTCCCCCTCCCCCAGGGCACCCAAAGGGCACCGTGACCAAGCAGGGATGCAGGGCTCAGCATCTCGCAGCAGCCTGGCGCTTGCAGAGCCCTCAGGGCTGCGAAGGCAGCCGCTGATGGGGGCACGTCAGTGCCTCGCTCCTCAGGAGCAAGGCAAGCAGCCACGGAGAGGAGGGGTGGAAAAAGAGCAGGAAGCTAATAACAGCAGTTCCCCTCTCCAGAGACAATTGGGGAGGGGTTAGAGTTAATTAGTTTATATGGGTAACAGAGGTTAATAGGGTTCTTGTTTTGGTTTTTTTCTTCCTTTGATGGAGTGTGTTGGTTGTTTAAAGCTAACAAGCTGATGAGATAAAAAGCAAATTAAATATGTGATCCAGGTGTTGCCAAGAGTTGAGGCAGAAGCGTTAAAAGGAAAAGCTTACAGAGCTGGATAGAAAAAAAAGAATATGAAAATAAGGTGTGCATGTAAAAAAAAAAACAACAAAGCAAAAAACCCCAACCCAAGCCTTGCATTATTTGTGACTCAGGTATTTAACTAGTGGACAAAAAAATTGCAAGAGCGAGCAATGTAGGTATTAAGAACAGCCCTCCTGCTGCCCTCATGCATATCTTTTTATTGGCGTACTCCAAAGTAGTGCTGTACAGCTTTCTGTCATTGAGTTCCTCATCAAGAAACAGGAGGAGACTGAGAGTTCGGTGGCTTGTTCCATGAACCATAGAACAGCTTTTTCTGCCCAGGCAGAGTAACCCACTCTCCGATGTCCCAAGACTCCTCAACATACCTTGCAGCTATATGAAAAAGTTTCTGACTTGTACCAGATCTTGAACAGGAGCCTTCCAGAAACGCTGGGCAAGTGCTCACAATCAAAGCTCTGGTTTTCCACAAGGCACCATGGGGATGTGAAAACTGGCCAAAATTTCCTAATGATGCTGTATTCATACAAAAGTCAGTAACAAAAGTCAAAACATCCATAACAAACTATTCCACCACCTCTGTCTTGCTGAATCGTACATGCGCCCCCAACTCCTGGTGCTACTAGATTTTTAGTGAACATTTCTAAGCTCTGTTCCTACTTTTCACCCTGCTATCTCCATTTATTTTTATCTTTATTGAGCACTGGTTTCCACTCCTTCAGCTATCACCTGTTTAAACTGGAACTACAGATGTGAAGATGACCAACTTTCAAAACCTTCTCTTCGCAGACATACCCATAAGGTCTCTGCTTAGGAGCAGCGGTTCACCTTTCACTCCTAATCTTAACGGGTCATTTTAGAAGGGAAATGTCCTCATTGGAAAATATTTAATGGGGAGTTTCCACACCACACAGCTTGTCTTTGTAGATGTAACCAGCACCCTTCCTAAGAGTTTGGGCCAGTTGCCCTTACAAAATGTGTGATTCAGTGCCCTGCAACCAGCAGGAGAATTGCACCCTAGGTGTTGGAGGGAAGCACACCCAGCTGGCCAGGCAAATAGCTTGTGTAATGAAGGAAATTACCAGCGAATGGCATGAAGGTGTTTTATCCTGTGTATCATCAAGTTCTGCGGTGTTCAAGGATGCCCTGTTGGAGCCTGCAACATGAGGGGGAGAATGGCAGCATGAGGGAGCCAAAGTTACCAAAGGAGATCCATGGGCATAGAAAGGCACTGAGAACTGACACCACCACTGTGGGAAAGCTTGTTAGGAATAGTCCTTTTCTAAGCTGCACGTACTGCCGGGTGCTTCTAGTTCCAAAATATTTTGTAGACAAACCACTTGGCTGTTTTACAGGATTCATTAAGTTGGAGGCTAGCATAATCTGCTACTGCTTTTGCTGCTGCCTAGAGGATAATTTTAAAATCTCCCTCCAAGAAAGAGCAAATAGAAGAGTTCTGCATGCAACCTTGCTGAAAATGAGATTTGGAGCATCAGCCCATGAGTGGCAGAGATGTTTGTGGCCAGCTCCAGCTCTTTCCTGGGGCATTTATTTAGTACAGCTGTATAGTTCAGATGTGGGGAAGGAGGAGGAGATGGGATTTTTCTCGCAGTCACCAATAACTTGAGAAGAAAGTTCCACCAGCCTGTCAGGTGTATCTGCCTGGTCCCCTGTGTTTCACAGCTCGCCTTGCTCGCCAGGTTATTTGCAGAGAAGTACGGTCACTTCTGCTGCAGCCAGTCTCCAACTGTCTTTTGCCCCATGTTCCCAGAGGGGGGCAGACTGTCAGAAATACTCCAGAAGAAAGCAGCCCTGAGTTCATAATATCCAGACCTGGGATATCCTTTGAAAGTGCAAGAGGAGTGTCTTTGCCATCAAGGGTAGAGGAAAAAAGGTGGAGAGGCAACGGAGAACTTGTTGCCACGAACATCTCTTCCCTTTTGTGGAGAAAGTTCCAACAGCAAATAAGCACCAACCCAGAAAAAAAGAAGGGAACAAGTGTGCTAAAAAGCACTGCTTTCCACTTGCAAAAAATTCTGTTTAGTACATGTTTATGGAACTTGTCTTGGATGCTCTAAAAATAGCCTTGCAGGAGCGAGTCTCCAACTCCCTCCAGGAAACTCTACAGATTCCTAGCGTAGAAGAGCAGCTTAATCCTGATTTTCACAACAAAACGAACAATTATTTTTAGCACTTTTAAAAACAGACTTCAGTTGCCCAGTGCCGAGTTGTCAAAGCAAGACATGGAAGATGTGTCACTTCACAGGAGTGTGGCACAAGTTGCCAGATTCTGGATGACAGATTGACATCTGACAATAACATGGTGGTTCAGATGTGTCAAGAGGTGTTATGATAAAGATTTCAGGCAAGGCTTGCAGAGAAAGGATGAGACAGAAAAAAGAGGCCTGAGGAACATCCTGACAGTGATGAAGAGTGAGACAGAGGAATGGGACATACTGGGGAGCAGCGTTGAGCCTGTGCAAATGAGGGCAGAACCAGAGCACCGTGCCTTCTCCTAGCTGAGGTGCCAGGATATCTTCAACAGAACAAATGTTGCACAGCCAGTTGGAAAGTTATAAGGAATATAATAGGGTCTGGTTATGTCATGACAGAAGCACAGTTAAAACCCAGTCCTAGTGAAATCAAAAGCCAATCTCTCATGGGCTTAGGTGACGCACAGTTCTGTCATCTGGACTCTGACAACACTGTCTCCTGTGGTTTGTAGATGGGTCTTGGAGCACAAAGATTTCATCGGCATTCCTGTTGCGGCCCATTAAAACTCAGTAGATTTCCCAGATTTCCCATCTACTCGCCAGGTTGTGAGCAGCGCTGCGCCTGCTAAAGCTTTTGCGAGGAAATGAGGAGTGCTGGCAGCTGGCTTCTGCTAGCGGTACTAAAGCTCAGGTCAGAGTCTGGACGTAGTGCTGAATGCCTGACAGATAGAACACTAGCTTACCTGGAAGGACCCACTAGAAGTTTGTAGCCTAACAGCACAGCCTCAGCGCTTGCTCCCTCCTCTGAGGGTTTATCTCCTATAATCACCTTGTTTTAACTGTCTCGCACTTTGACTCCTACTGCAGGCTAGTCATCTGGGCTCCCTCTGTGGTCAGTGGAAAGGACAGGATTTCCAGAGGGTGACTATTGCCTTTCTAAGATGTCAAAAAGCCTAATATACATTGCTGAGAACATGGGGGAAGACAAAGGAAAGCAAGAGTTTCCCAAGCTGGCTTTGCTGATACAGAAAATAGGCTGTGTAACTATAGTCCAACTCTTATTTAGGATGATCTGTATCACATATTTGTAGCTACCTTTTTCAAACATAAGTATCTCCAACAATGCTTTAGACAGCTACCTTACTAATGTATACTTCCCACGCACCATTTTACTGATCTGCTCTAAAGGGTGCAGCTGGAAGATCTCAATTTGGCTGATACGCCTTGAAAGTGATGGGATAGTGCTCATCTGTCAAACAAAGCTGGGAGAGAGATGAGATGCTTATCTCTTACAGACAAAACACCTGGCTGTCTGGCTTTGTGAATGCTAATTTTGCAAGCTCAAAAAAAACCCCAGCCCCCACCATTTTCCCTAAAAACTAAAATAAAAATATTTATATCACATTTCCATCAGCCTGTATTTCATTTATATAGAATGCAACTTAAAATCCATGGAAGAGGTGATGAAGAATTACCTTCTTTTTCAATGGTTCTAAATACGTTTACTTAGTATTCACTTAAATATGTTTACTTAGTATTCAGTTGTGGGCTTTTCCTCTTTTTTTTTTTTTTTTTTTTTTTTTTGGTGTTTTGTTTTCAAGCATTTGTAGTCACATCATTCAAACTAGTCTGGGTACATAAAATCCCCCTTAATAATCTAAGTTGTCAAAACTAAGAGCATTTTGTAAAATATCAGAAGAGCCTCAAATTGAATAATGATGAAAATATTGAGGTATATTTGGTCTGCTGTTGTAAACATGCCTTGCACATGATTCAGCAAGAGTAGTCTGTTATTCTTGCCTTCTGTTTTTCATGCAGTCCTTTGTTTCTGCTCCCCAAGGTGGATTTTGATATGAAGTCTTTGAAAAGCACAGTGCCTTATAAAAATAGGACATCCTTGTAAAAATAGGACTAACTTACCAAACCCCAACTCTATGCTAGCTAATGTGGGTAAACAGGGATTCCTTTCCAGAGGGAAGCAGGTCATATGGGGAAGAAACCCCCCTGCTTTCAGAAACAGGGACATTTTCCTTTGCCAGTTAGCATGCTATCAATTAACGTGCTAATTTGAATACACAAGTGGTTTTGTAGGCTTTGGCAATGCTCAGTTTCATACTTACTGATACTTTCAGCTGGAATGCCTGTAACTTCTCCACCACCAGCTGTCAGTAAGATAGTTCAGTTTAGTGCACACAGTTAATAGAAAAAAAAGGACTTTGTGACAGTTGCTGTTTGTGTTTCTCTCTTTGCTTCGCATTTAATGAGCGAAGACCCAGAAACCTCTGCTACAGAAGTAGCAAGCTGCAGTAGTCAATTAAACAGGAGTGAATAATACCGTCTCCATTGGGCCACAAAGTCACGGATGTTGATATTGCAGGTGGAAGCAGACATCTATAGCCAGAGCTGACTTGTGCTACATTGTAGGTGGTAATATCTGCTGAACAGACTCTGCCTCGGGTTTAAGCCAGCCTCACACCTGAGGCTGAACATTAAAAGTCCCATTGGACTTTCCAGAAGCAAAAGGGTAATTCTTTGCCCTGAAAATAAACTGGACCCCTGAATTCTTGCTGGGTTTGCCTGCCTGCAGACTGCACAGCTGTGGGGCTCGGTCCTTGGGGGTACTGGGTGCATGCACCTCTCTTGGCGGTGGTGTGGTTGATGAGCACTTGCTGTAACATGGAATTGGAGCCACGCTCTTCAAACAGCTCTTCCCTTGCATCTTCCCAAAGTAACTCATAAACAACTACTGCCAAAGTTTTGGAGGTTAGCTAAATATTAGACATTTGTAAGCTTAATTGCAAGCTGGAGGATGGCGGGCAGGAGGAACATACGGCGGTATGCTAACAAGCGTCATTGTCAAACCACTCTGGCTTTGAAAGGGAACATTAAGGTATCATTTACTCGGTGCCCTGGCTTCCTATAGAGCGCTGCTAATGAAAGACCTCTTTGTGTGTGTGGTCACTAACTACAGAGAGCAGTCGAAGACTTTATGGACATAACCATAAGAAAGAGAGCCTGTAGGGCAGAACCGACCCTACAATTAGCTCCTGTCTGCGTGAGTGGAAGCACCTGCTCTTGCTGCGGTGCCTTTCAAAACCAGAGACTTTTAAACCTCTGTCTGCTCCAAGGATTGCTTTTTCCCTTGAGGGACTTGCCTGTGTTCCCACGTGTGCGCCTATTATGTAGCAAGTTCGATGGAAAACACTAAGAGAAAATTGCAACAGGAGGCAAAGACAGACATTGCATCTTCCTGCAAATACCCATCCACTTGCGGAGGGCAGTATTTTGGAGAGCGGCCATGCAGACTTTGCAGATGTGACTGACAATCCTACAGATCCATGGCCATACGACATCCATTTTTAAACATCTCTGTCCTATCCTTTTCCCTTCTGTACAAACGGTTTAGTTTGCAACTTTCTTCTTGTTGACTCTCCTTGCTGTGGTAACAGTAGCCCATGACAGGAGCAGGAGGTGTTGAAACTGCTGCGGCAGTCCATGCCAGTGCATCAGGGCTGTGCCTCTCAGGCACACTGCATTGCGTGGCTCAGGCGCCTCATTTCGGACCTGCATTTCCCTCGGGATCCCAAGCAGAGAGTGTGCTGATGCTCTGCAGCTCAAGGTGGCATGTGTAGAAATGAAACAGGGCGTTGTAAACCCTGGGTTGCACGTGTGTCTCGATACACATGAGAACATGGCTGAACAAACTTTTATAATGAGAAATTATATGTATATTAAATGTAAGTGAAATACATGCACGAGCCCGTTTAAAATGTGTGTATAATGCACACAAAGGTGACAAGAGAAATGACTGTAAATTTGCAGATATTTTAGACTTTTCAGCTGTAGACATCTACTTTGATATAAATCTGTTTTCACGCTAAATAAATCAGTACCATGTCACACACTTTCCTCATGTATCTGAATGTTGCAATTGTTTTAACAGCATTCAGTGGATTTTCAAACCTCTGATATTGCTTAATAAATAGTGAGCTGCATGTTAAAAAGACAGTCAGATTGGTAGGAAAATCAACCTTGCCCAAAGGTATCTCTTCTAAAAATCAGAATTAATTTTCAATGTGTTGTCAGCTTACTGAGTTATTTTGCCTTTGACTGCCAGGAGAATTTAATTTTCCAGTTTCAAGTGAAATTCCTCTAATCAAATTAGGTCTGGGCCTTATCATCAGATAATGCCATTTATGGGAAAGATGTACCCACGTGTACAAGTCAAATCTCCATCTAAAGGCACAGCATAGCTGGGCATAAATAGGACATCTGCCATTGCAGGTTCCCCTCCCTGCATTCACTGCTAGGCAGGCTGGACTGGCCTCAGCAGTAAATTCCTGGGTGCTTAAATACATTGGGCAAGCTCAATTTCAAAATTTAAATGTTTGAGGATAAAAATGGGATAAAAAACCCCACACACTTTGGCTTCGTGGGAGAGGATCTTTTGTTTGCCATAGAGGATGCCTGAGCTTGGCGGAAGCTCAGCAGAATTAAAAGCGGAGACTTTCAAATTTGCATTACATTACAGCCTATCTGACTCTATGTTCATTTAAATGGATTTTAAACACGTACCATAACCCACCTGTTAGCGAGGTGGTTATTTCACAATTAAAAAAAATTAAGCCACTCCAACAAGGTGGTCTTTTGCCTCCAACAACAAATTGGTAGTGGAAATGAGGGAAGAAAAAGGCATTTATTGCAGTAATTGCCTAATGCAGTTGTTTATTTAGTTCCTGTGGTGCAGTGTGAATTAGAGGGCTGGTTGCTGAGGGTTGTCAGTCAGGAGAGAGGAAGGAAAGACAGCTCTCCCAGCTGGTGGCCTTTCACCTCTGGGAACAGGAGCTGGATCTGTCACAGGGCGCTTCTCTGCCTCTTAGCATATAGATGGGCATCTACGCTTTGACAGGCAATCTGTGGGCACGAGAAGCTTTGAATTAGGCAGCCGAGAAGATGTAGGTCAGAGCTGAGGCAGTGGCAGAGTTGCCAGAGGGAACTTGTATAGCTCAGAAATGGGCTAAGTCGGCATGCACAAGCACTAAAATTAATACTCCAGAAAACTCAGAGTGTCAGAAATATCCAAGTTACGCAGTAGGTGGGATTTTAAACAGCCCCTTGGAGTTCGGGAACGTATATAATCGGCATCATGAAAAAGAAACAAACCTGTACACCTTTTAAAAATGTACAGTGGTGTAGATCCTGCCGTAAGCCACATTATTCTCTATTTTCATAGTCTTCCAGTTTTTCTCCCTTTGTTAGTTCATGTTCTTCTAAATTTTAACAGTGTATTTTCCCAAGGGCAGGCTTTGGTCCCTCCTTGCCAGGAGTAAGGGAAAGAGGGGTGGGAAAATGCTCTTGGCAGGTACCGCATTGCAAAGGCCAAATTAAGAAGTCCTGAGCATTTTCTTTGTCAGAGTCTCCTTGTCAAGCTCAGAGGATACTTGAAGCTCCCCGTGCTCCTTGCCTTCCTGAGTGGCTGCCTTGCTGGCAGAACAGACAGTCATGCCTGAAAGAGGGTTAAAAGACAGCAAGCCTGGGTGTTTCCGTTTTAAAGGAGTAACCAGGGTTTGTATTTTGCAGCTTACCTCCCTTAGTCAGACAGCTGACAGGCTGTTTGACCCTACTGCAGGCAGGATTGCATAACCTCTGACTTCAAGAAGCAGCACTCTGTACCTTCTAAATACATGCAAACTTGCAAAGAGACCACAGCCATCCTGCCCCCACAGTGGCTGCACTAACATCTTCTCTACAGAAAGGTTAGATCACCCTAGTGAAAAATGGCATATTTCTTGAGAAATAGCACAATGCTGTCAGTGCTAATGCGGTCTCCGTTCCTAAAAGCCAAAGGGCTTTGCAGAGCTCTTTGCCTGGGCACCAGAGCTGAATTTGTTGGCATTAGAGAGCAGCAAGTCCCCGAGCTGAGCACCAGATAAACAGAGACTCACGGGTTATGAGGTGGTCATTGTATTTCCCCATCCCCTCAGCCATGTTTTGTCCAACCATGTCTGACTGTTTCAGCTCGTTCTCCACCTCAACCCATTGATCTGTTGGATAGAAGTGGAAAACATTTCCAGAAATGAGCATGTCATCTGCTACTGTTTGCTGAAAGGCATCCCTCCGCTCTAGAGGGAATTACAGCTTCCATCTGCTCCCTAATATGAAAAACATGTACGGGCCCCCATGCTGCAGAGTCACTGTGTTACCAAGCTGCGGAAACTCCCGGAGATTCGTGACTGTTGACATTTGATTCGAGGAAATCAGGCCGCCACTCTGCAATTACTTCATTGGGCCCACAAATAATCAGATGAAGGGTGGTCTGAGATTTGAAAAGCCGGGCTGTTGGGGCTTTGAAAGACATCCAATTCCTCACATTCTCTTTTAGCTCTGTTTAGATTAAGTACAGCATGTGTTTGAAGTTAAAAAACGCCGAGTTCCAGTGGGGAAATGTTTTTGATGTGTATTCAAATAGTACGCATGTTATCCACGTGAACAAACTGCCCCACATCCTTCATCTCGTGCATACGATGACTGTTGAAAACCTAAGAGTGCATCTGTACAGATGTAGGAAGGATGTTTAGGGAGCAGGTCCCAGCCGGTTCATCTGTGCGGGGTCAGGCTTGCCTTGGTGGAGGGGAAACGTTCAGCTTTATGTTGCTGTGCAGCGGATGGGGGACTTTGCTGCACTATCAGGGGAGAGCTTGCTCCAGGACTGCAAGCTCTCAGCACCAACGGACTCAGTTCAGTGCTACCGCGAGGCACTACAGAAGATAACCGGCACAGTGGGGTGCAGGCTGTCCGATGACAGGAGCTCTTTGGGTACTGCAAACCCCTTATCTGTGCACCCAGGCACCTCTGGGGTCACATGCAGGAGGAACTTCCCTACAAGTCCCTAGGCAGTGATCCCCCCCAGACACTTGGCATCCATGACCCCCATCTGCATGAAGAAGCAAGCCCTGGAGTGGGAGAGAGACCAAGATAAGATTTTTTGGCCAAGCATTGGCTTGGCAGCTGTAAGAAAGAGATTTGAAGGGAAGAGTGACAAGGGGCTCCTTTACCCCCTACGTTTCCTCCATCCATGCCTCTCTGTCCCTGTCCCTCGAAGTGCCCCTCTCTGCCTCTGCTGGGTTATTCGTGGCATACAGTGGTTTTCTGGTGTCTGGAGCTTTAAGACAGGAGCTCCACAGCAAATAAAGGAATTAGTATAATCATAGAATCATAGAATCGTTTGGGTTGGAAGGGACCTTTAAATGTTATCTACTCCAACCCCCCTGCAATGAGCAGGGACACCTTCAACTAGATCAGGTTGCTCAGAGCCCCGTCCAACCTGACCTTGAATGTTTCCAGGGATGGGACATCTACCACCTCTCTGGGCAACCTGTTCCAATGTTTCACCACGCTCATCCTAAAAAATTTCTTCCTTATACCTAGTCTAAATCTACCCTCTTTTAGTTTAAAACTATTACCCCTTTTCTTATCGCAACAGGCCCTGCTAAAAAGCTTGTCCCCATCTTTCTTATAAGCCCCCTTTAAGTACTGAAAGGCTGCAATAAGGTCTTTGCCGAGCCTTCTCTTCTCCAGGCTGAACAACCCCAA
>WAAD01004384.1:11739-22687 GCA_013389945.1 Fregata magnificens
TCCTCGGGGCGCCGGGCGCGCCCTCAGCCCGCGGGGCAGCGCCGCCCCGCCGCCGTCAGCTTTGCCTTCGGGCGCGGGGGGTGTTTGGGCACTTGCTTGTTAAAAGAAAACAGCCTAAAAAGTAAGCCGAGTCGTTAAGTTGTCTGAATGTTGGGGTAGGACAAAGCGCAGTTCGTACATCTGTGGTGAAGGCGAAGGGCTCTTATAAATGCGTCTGAAGGGGGCTGTCGGCGTTGGTGTTACCGGCAAAGCCCGCTCTGCGAGTTGGAGGAAATAACGCTGTGTGCCGAGGTGCATCTGTGAGACTAAAAACGGGTCTTGTGGATGTACGCGAAGTTGAGGGACAAAGGCGGCCTACTAGTGGGAACCTCCCTGCCCTCCCCCAGCCCAGTCTTCCCAGGGGACAAATGTAAGCCTCGTGAGATCCTAGATTTGAGAGTTGGGCGGATGCGGTACTGCGAAGGCGTTACAGAGAATTTATAGACGTTTCTGAAGAATGCTGCTGAGATATGGCATCTTTGGGGCAGAAAATTGTGCATTTCTGAAATACTTTCACTCACTTGACAGATTTGATGAAAAGGAGAATGTATCAAACTGCATCCAGCTGAAGACTTCAGTTATTAAAGGTATTAAGAATCAGCTGATAGACCAGTTTCCTGTTATTGAACCATGGCTAAACCAAATTATGCCAAAGAAAGACCCAGTCAAAATAGTAAGATGGTAAGTTTCTTTTCTCTTAACCTCTGCTTCCAAGGTGATAGGATTGCTTCCTTTATCTGTTTATTTTGTATAGTAGATTAACCTAGTGTTTTTGAAAAGCATCTATAATTTCTTAATAGCCCATGTTATGGCCAAACCAGAAAGTTTGCATGCACCCATCATGCTCTTGAAGGCATGCTAGTGGAGGAAAACAAAAATGCTGCCTGGTGGTGAATGTGCGACGCATTCGGGGACTCTTCAGAGATCAGCCTGTTGTTGAAGGGAAACATTCAGCTTTATGGATATGGAAGCTCAAACTTGTTTGGATAGCTTCCAGGAGCATTTTTTTCTTTACTATTTTTCGGCTTCCATATATTATCTGGATTATTTTCTTTATATAGAGGGTAGTATATTTTTGCTGATTCCTTCCCCTTTTCCACTCTTTGTATTGCATTTAAAAAAAACCAAAGAAATGCAGTTTGTGAACAGCTGGATGTTTGTCTGTAGATTTTTTTTCTTTTTTTAAAGGGGAAGGAAGTGTGCAGGCCAGTGTTGAACAACAAACCATAAAAAGTGATAATATTTTTAGTTTTGAATTTTCTTGCTAATTGATTGTCTTAATTCTCAAATGCCAAGATAGACCAGACTCTGTGAAGTATTTCATTTAAACTATAAAAGGGTTAAGTAGCTATCGGAATATATATATATTTTTTTTTAATCTTGCAGTCATGAACATATAGAAATCCTCACTGTGAATGGGGAGTTGCTGTTCTTCAGACAAAGAGAAGGGATTTTTTACCCAACGCTAAGGTTGCTTCACAAGTGTAAGTTTCCTGAGGATGGCAGTGGTGGGGAGAGAGGGGCGAGCGCATGGTTCCACAGGACTTCTGTAGAACCAAATTAAAGAGAACTTTCTGCTTACATGCATATGTATATTCTAGAATAGATCTTAAAGATATATTATACCTTCTCAACTGTAATTTATTGCTTTGCTATTTCAGGTCCTTATATGGATTGCTTCCCCCATAATTATTGTAATGCTATATGTTAAGCAGTCTAAACTTTGATTCCTAAGAATTAAATTGTGCAAAGCTCTGCAAAAAAATCTTGAGAGAGGTTTCTCTAGGACAGAGATCTAAATTTCCTGTTGTTAGTCCCTATCTTTGTTCTTTCAAGTATTCCTTTAAACCCTTTTTGCTTCCTTCCAAATACTTGTAGGTTCTTACTAGAAAAAAATTCTTTAATCATGAGTTTAATGATGTAATGTATGCTTGTCTCCTGTAAGAATTTATGCTGCATGCTTTTTACTTTTTACAATTTACTGTCTTGCATTATTTTTCTTGCTGTTCTCACTGTTCTGCTTGACTGTGTTACTCTGATTTGGATGAGCATGGGTGTCCCTAAAAATGTTATTCAGTCAAATCTCAACATTTGAAATACTTCAGGAAGGTTGAAGGATGGCTTGGAGAGCTGACAGCCTTCATGAATGTTGTCCATCTTTGCCTTTTTTGTCCCCTTGACATTAAACTGTTTCTTTTTCACATAAGAGGTTATACATGTAATTTGAGAGATTTAAGACGCCTGGTTTTAAGACCTCTTAGTATGTGGGCACTTGCCTGATTGTTTTCATTGGGGGAACTTGTTAAAATATATATGGGTGTATTGAGTATGCAGGAGGCATAGGCCTAGTGTTGGATTATCCTTTGGTTCTCAGATAAAAGATGTGGTCTGGGGGAACTTGTTAAAATATATATGGGTGTATTGAGTATGCAGGAGGCATAGGCCTAGTGTTGGATTATCCTTTGGTTCTCAGATAAAAGATGTGGTCTGGGAGAACAGTACTTGTGTCCTTTTGGGACAATACAGCCCAGCAGGAGCTTCGGTAATTGTTTCTCAGACTTCCTACCCTCGCAGCGTACCCTATATCTAATTGCCCCATCTAAACTGACTTGATAATGAGTTATTCATGTTGTCATCTTACTGTATTAATTGTAATGCTGTATCTTTCCCCTCCTAGACCCATTTATTCTACCACATCAGCAGGTTGATAAAGGCGCCATTAAATTTGTACTAAGTGGAGCTAATATTATGTGCCCTGGCCTGACGTCTCCTGGAGCAAAACTTTACCCTGCTGCCGTTGATACTGTTGTTGTATCCTTCTTTAACTACGAATTACTGCTTGCTGTGAGATGAGTTAAATTTCTGTTCTTGTGTTCTCAGCTGATCATAATCTGAATTTCTTTGGATTTTAATGGCATTTCATGCAATAAAGAGCTGCAGAGGTTCAGATGTTATTTGGCAAGGTTAAAATTGCCTTAATTTTTTTTTACTCACTGTGACGTTCCAAACCAAATAACTATTCCTGCTGTGCTGTTGGCTGGGATGCTGTTCCATTAATCTAGTTGATAAGTGGAGCTCCTTTGTGATTTTATGCAGAACTGTAAAATTAGATGAGGTACAGTGTAATTTGTCCCCTGCCTCCTTAATCAATCTTGTATCTCCTTCAGTTATAGAAGAATTTGCTCCTGTTCCTAGGGAATCTGGAAGGATGTTTAGGATCAGCTTTTCTGTAGTCAGGACTTGCTCTGTGTCTGATGAAATTAGCATATGTAAAATGAGGGAAGTATGCTAATTCACTCCTGCTTATTATATTACTGAGAAAGGAACCCTGAGCAAGTACAGCATTAATAATACCAAGCTGTGCTGCTTTGATTGTTAGATGCTGTAGGAAAAGATCAGCAGTTAGCATCACGTGTTGCTAAGCTTTGAAAAGGACGTGTCTGATTTCAGTACTCCTGGTTTTTTAGATTTGTGTCTCAGTTCTTCTGTACCTTGGAATCTAAACTGGCCCCACAAACATGTGCGGTTTTGTTCCAGAAAGGGTGAGGCTATCACCCCTCAGTGGTAGGCACAAAGGAAGAAATGGAGTGTAGTGCTGGGAGATCTTTTTCTGTAATTGCTGTTCCAAGTTCATAAATACATGCTTTGTTCTGCACACTGTGATTCAATTGGTGAATGCAGTGCATTGTTTTGCTTATCTTTAAGAGCTAGAGCTCTAGAATTACTAAAAGGGTAACAGTTCAACATGGGATTTTGAAACTTTTTGGAAAGTTGTTTCCTCATATTGCTTTTACTTTTCTGACACAGTTTTTTTTAAAAAAATCTATTTTCCTTAGCGGTAATTTGTAGGCAATAATGGCAGAGGGAAAACAACATGCATTATGTGTGGGAGTAATGAAGATGTCAGCTGAGGACATGTAAGTGTTTTAAAAATTGAAATATAACCTGTCCCACGTCATTATTCCTGTGTTAGTTTGGAATATAAGCACCACTGTCAAGGTTACTGCATACTGTTGCAGCATATGTTGTTCAAGTACAGAATTTTTTAAGATTTCATTTTGTTGATTAATATTCAGGGAAAGCAGAGGAGGCAGGGAGTATCTTCCCTACTTGTTTACCAAAGGGAATCAAAATAGTTCTTTTCATGTGCATATGGATTTTAAGATGCACAACATTAGTACTACTGCTGAATGTTAGTATTTCTTGCTCTCTGATCATACTTTCTCATTGATCTTGCTGAACAAAGAAATATTTGTATGGAGTACTTACTGCCTGGGCTGGGCGAGAGATGTAATTGGGATTTGAGGGGGTTGAAATCCTTGAAGTGATTTTTGTCTGCAGGGACAGCAGAGACTAAAGTCCTGCTGGTACTTGGTTGACCAGCTGGGCTTTCGTCTGTGGCCTTCTCTTTTTCTTTACCTTGTACCCACATGCAGCATTCCTGCTTGATATGCTTACCAGCTGAGCTGAGCTTCTTGTGAAATGTAGAGGTCTGTTCAGGGGATAAACATCAACTGAAAACTATTTGAGAAGGAAGAGAGACAGAAAATGGAAATGGATGTTAGTTGTTCTTAGCATTCAGATAGTGCTAAATTATAAGTAGCTAAACCGCTTTGTCATTTTAAGTTCTATAACGTCTTGCAGCAGGATGTAAGATGCACCCAGCAGGTTTGGGCTGTGTTGGTTCCCGCCCTGTCTAGCACTTGTGTGGGTGAGGAAGCTGATTTTGCTGAAAACAAGTCACTCTTTCTTGTGGGGATAATTCTCAGCAGGATCATCTTCTGTACTGGGTCACTCTGCGGTCCTGAGTCTACTGGTAGCACAAGGGAGAGAGGTGGGAATGTGTTACAGAGGACAGGGATAGAGTGGGACTACAGCAACCTGGATTTGGACCTGCTGTAGCTGTTTAGGAGTTACAGTCCTCAGGATTCTTTGTAGTGCCTTCAAAAGACTCCAAGAGTAGGTGGAAAGAATAACTACTTTTGTCCCGGTCCTCCATCTGCAATGATCTGCTGTGATCACTGCAAACCAAGATTATCTGTATTCCTAATCCTAACTTCAAATTCAGCAGCCTTGCAGCTGAATACCCTGTTCCTGTGAGAAGCAACATGAACTGGAGAGGAAAACGAAATGAGACTGAGTTATGCAGCCTGTTAGCCTGCTTTTTTTGTGTGATATGTTTAAACCAGAAAATTGTGAAACAGTATGATTTCAGTCACTTGGTCTGATTATGATACATGATATGTTAATGCAATTAACATAGCAGTATTTTCCTTCCTGATTACTTTTGGACAAGTTATACAAGTAATGGAACACTTACTGTAAATACAGGAAATTATATCCTCCAGGGGAATGAAGCTTGTTCTCAGTCCTAGAATGATGAGATTTGTCTTGTTTATTGTGACAAAACTAGATTTTTTTTTTCCATGGAATAATGTTTTGGGAAAAAGATGAACACCAATCCAATGCAGACACACGAACCAATCATGACTCAAAAGATATAGAAGGATAGTATGTCTGTAACATGCTGCAAGTCCTTGGCACATAAATTTAGCATTTGTAATTCCTTATTAAGTGGGTAGATGTCCTGCAACTAGCAGTGAAGCAGCTCACCTGCATTTGATTGTATCAGTGGCACACTTGGAACCAGAACTTGTTAAATTCCACATTCCAGCCATGTTACACCACCTCCTGTGCTAGGAGGGGGAGAGTCACAACAGGTGTGCTACTTTGATAGAGAAGTGCTAAAATTAAGAAAAGTAGCAGAAGTGTTGTCTGAAGAACTGCCTCCCACAAAGAAGTAGTTAAAAATATTGTGGAAGGTTGTTGACAAAACGTGGGAGGCAAATATTGTCCTCTTACCATTCAGCAATGTGGGTAAATGTAATAACAAATATTGTTTCTTGTCCACCTGCTGTTGAAGATTATGACTTTGTGGATGATAGCTTCTCCCCTTCCAGTTGACAAATGTTGCATTTTCTACTTCAAATATTGTATTTTGTACTGCTCTAATAATTAACCTAGCTAATACTTCTGTACCTTTTTCCTCCTTCTACAGTGAGAAGGTCAACAAAGGGATTGGTATCGAAAATATCCACTATTTAAATGATGGCCTTTGGCATATGAAGACATACAAGTGAAACAAAAGGAACTGTGTTACTCCAAAGGAATGCACTTAGATTAAATGTGGACTGCTTTGTAATTCCTTGTTTTTAACGTGACTGAATGTACAAATTATTTTGTTCTGTGGCTATGCTAAATAAATCAAGTGAATGCGAAAGTACTGTTAGGCTACAATAGTTTTCTAGATTTCTTTTTATTACAGTTCTTTTGTTTTGTCTTAAACCCAAGTCTTCAGTGACTGAAGATATCTGATGGAAGGATCCTGCGTGTACTGTGAGTAGACTTATTTCAAGGAAAAAGGAGGAAAAAGCCAAGAAATGTTTACATTTTTATGCTCTTCTGAAAGAGTAATATAAAGTGTATGTGAAATATAATTAATACGGTTTATAAAACCTCTGAAACATTTCAGATTTTTTTCTTATTAACATCTTGTTAGTCTGCCTGTTTCTTGAAGGTGGAGAAATCAGTTTTTTTGACATTTATTTTTTAACTTAATTTATTAACAGCATTAACTTCAGTATTTTACTTAAAGATTTTCTCTTTTTAATACACATTTATCTGTGTAGGATTTATGAACTTGAACTGGTATGTGGACTAGAAATTCCTTTATGCTAGTTCATATCTGAAGAATATATATGTTCAAATTTCTACCTGCCAACACTGTTTGATATTGCTCTCCTTATAGTGGAGTTTATAATAACGGTGGGCATACTCCAAATGGAGTGTGTGCCAGTTTGGTGCCTGATGCTCTACTCCCTGTTTGCCTTCTTATTTTAGGAGCAGAAACAAAATCACTGTTTAACAAAGGCATGATAGCAAAACATGGCTATCAGTGTAGCTGGGAGCAGCTTCTTCAGGTGGAACTTCAAAAGAGATCTCAGATTGTGCACACTGCCACATGTATGTACATCTACAGAATGGATTAAAGAGCACTGTCTATTTGTTTGGATAATCCAAGTCTGTTCAGCGACTGCATACCCAAAGCTATGCCTATGGGAAACAGCCTGTGCCATGGAATCATGTAATAAACTAAGGAAAGTCTAAGGTCTACCGCTTATAACTCTGTCTCTGGAAGCATTTATTAATATTTCAAGTCTCTATTCTAACACTTGCATACAAAATTACCTTCTGCCATTATAAAATACAAGTGCCTTGTCTTGGTGCTGTTTTGTGTGCTTGGTTTCCCCACCCTGAGACCTTTACAGAAGACAGTGGCAGAGGTGTTCTCCATCTGATTCTGAAGTCAAATTAAGACATGGGAGATAGAATGTGTTACCTAATATGTGCTACTTTTAAATTTCTCCTGTAAAATTATTTACAAGATCGTACTTTTGAAAATGACAGGGTAAATCTGAAACTATTTATGTAGGAAGACAAAAATTAAGGTGATTATTACAGCAGTGTTGCAGAAAAAAGTTTGGTCAAACCTCAGACCCCCTTCGGAATGCTAATGGACATTTTTATGCATCTTAAAGACTCTGCTATAAATGTAATAATTTCTTGTTAGTGCAATGGGGAATCAGTTTGTGCTTTAGCGGTTCTTCTTTGCATAAAACAAGCTAGTCTTTTGAGTTCTGTGGCTTGCTTTTTCCCCTTCCATCCTGTCTCCTTCTGTTGTGTTACAGTACCTCTTAAATCTGTGATAAATGAGATTTATTCTGTTTTGGATTGTTAACTGCCATTCTTTTTCCTTGACTTGCTGTCTGACTGCTGTTGTTGCAGTGGGGTCAGAACTGTCTTTAGTATCAGAAACACCACTGAAATCAAAATTTTACTTTCTTCATCTGACTTTGTCAGCGTATTCCCAACCGTGGATCTAACATTTAAAAATGATTCTGTAAGAAGATACAAGTTAAATCGTGCTTAAATTAATTTGTATACCAATTTAGCAAAACATTGTAAAAAAATACTTAAGTTTTATCTAGGTTTTGGCAGTGGTCACATACATGTTTGTCTTGCTATGTCAGCTGAGCTCTGACTGACATGGAGGAGGAGAAAGTGCAAAAGGTGAGACAAGGTGCACCTTCTGAAACAGCTGAGCTGTGGTAGCTTGCTTGGGGGTCTTGAGCGGTTGTCTTACCACTCTTGTCAAAAATGAAGGACCTGATGCTTAAAACAAAAAAGATGTGGATATTCTCATCAGCTCTGAAGGAGCTGTTTCACTTCCCCACCTGCCCCCTTGCAGCTCAGGACAGGATGAGACTACTTTAACAGACAAATGGTCTGTTAAAGAAAGATGAGATAACATACTATCTTCTCAGGTCTTTTATGGATATTGTAGCACCAGCAAAGCCTGTGGTAGTCCTAGATGTAGCAGATAGATGTACTACCTTCCTTAAGCCTTGAAACATTCAGGGTAGGTCAGTGAATTCTCAATGGAGTAAACATTGAAGTGCTATTTATTCTCACTTGCTGTGACTGGAAGACTGGAAGGGAGTGTCATCTGGTAACTTGTATAAAACTGATTTTGAGTGCATGCAATTGTTTAAAAAAAAAAAAAAAAAAAAAAACAACCAAAAAAAACCCCCACCCCAAAACCAAACCCAACAAC
Organism: Fregata magnificens; assembly: GCA_013389945.1. Lineage (NCBI taxonomy): Eukaryota > Metazoa > Chordata > Aves > Suliformes > Fregatidae > Fregata > Fregata magnificens. Next base: position 20,453 of record WAAD01004384.1, read on the forward strand.
AAAACTAAAACACACCACACAATACCCCCTCCCCGTGTTGGGGAGTTCTGCATGTTACTTTGTTGTGCATGTAACCTGTTTTGCATAATATTCAAAGAAACATTGGGAGTGCAAGCATGTGTTGCTCTTTCTGCATCTTGGTGTTAAAAATACCTGTAAATATATCTACACAATGTTTCTATTGACAGTTAATGAACTTCTTCCTTGTAAAGACTATTGGCACCACTAACAGGAGTGAAAATAATATTAAACCTTTCTTCTAATACACTTATATATTAAGTGACATTTTAAATGAGCAATTACTCTTGTGCTAACAGGCTACCTGACCATGTTAATACCTATTCAAATATAGTTCTCTCTTTCTTTTTTCTGCTTAAATGCAGTAGTCCAAAGGTCACTTAATATTATGCTGCTGCAGCTTCCTAACAGACCTCTTGTCAGCTTGCTTCCTGCTGATTCCTTACTGGGTTAGGAGGCTGTACGTAAAGCAACAGGTGCTGCATAAGCAGCATAGCTCAAGGTTTTGTGTAGTTTAGTGTAAAGGCAATAGCTTAAAGTTGGTCTTTGAGACTGAATCTGTAGTCAGTTTTATTGGTACATCTTAGAAAGATATAAAGACATTCTAGAAATGCCTGGAAGAATTTCAAGAATCAAGGTCTTGCAAAAATATATTTGTAACAGTAGACTAAAGTTCATTTGAGTTTTCATTAATAAATATTTACATGTACAAACCCCCCATATAAACTTAATTTCCTTTTATCATAAACATTAACAACTTCTTTATCATTTCATTCCAGCACTGTCAAAAGCCAGAAGCATTTCTGTATAAAACTTAGAAAAAAGTTCTCCTTCCACTTTTAAAATTAAGAGCTTTACCAAACCTCAATGTGCAAAAAAAAATTGTACACCAGTATCACCAGATAGAAAAATCAAATCTGTCAGTACAAATGCATGTCATGAAAAGAGCTGACTCCATGGTTCCAGGTCTTCTCTGAAGAGACATCAGTCATTGTCTGAGCCTGCAGGCGGAAGGAAGACAAGAGCATCGTTGTATGTGTGGCCGTAGGGTCTCAGCCTGTAAACACCGTACATCATCACGTGCATGTGGTTCGGGGCCAGTCCGCTAAACGTGATGGCCATGTCGGAGCAGCAGCCGTCCACCACCTGCTGAGGGTGAGTAGACATTGCTTCCTTAATGAGAGCACCGACTGATTTAGTGTTAAAGACGTCTTTTCCTTCTGAGTCTTCTGCGTTTTCGGCAAATACTCCAGTATACTTCAGGCAGATTGCTAGCTGTTTATCCTCAGCAAGTTTCCAAATCATACCCCCCTGCTCCGGACACTTGTCAGAGTCTTCAAGAACACGGGAGAGTCGTCTTAGTGATTCAATGCTTAAGACGATTCCTCCCATAACATCTACGTATTCAAGGTCACCAGATTTCACAGTATGGCCTATATAAAAAGGCTGCAAGGGGTCTTTTTTCAGTAAGAAATACTTGAGATTTTCAATAATAGCAAATGTTGTTGGATATGCAAGGAAGAACCAGTTGAATTCATCTTTATAACGTTCATATGTTATCTTGTAAGCTTTTCTCATCATCACCCACATATCATTTGTGTTGAGGGCTACAGAATCAAACACTTTGACGTTTTCAGAGCTGTAGAATTCCGCCTTGTCGCAGTGCTTGCTCCACGTCTCTTTCGCTGCAGCCCAGTGTCCCAGATCTTTCGGTTTCACAAGGATGATACAATAAACGCGGATACTTTTACTAAGCTCCATGCGTTCACCTTCCGAAAGGTTTAAGACATCTTCTTTGTTGGGCGCCTGGATGTGATGGTGCTCGTGGTGATGCGCTTTAGTCCCGTGGCCCACCTTAATGTGTCCGAGGAGCGTAACCAACATGCAGAAGGCTCCTCCCAGCACCACGCCCTTCACGAAGGAGCTGCTTTCAGAAATCATTTTTCCTAGAAAGGAGACACACTGTAAGAACTTGGAGGAATAAGTTTACTACGGCAGATTCCGTACAGTTTTAACACATTCTTCAATTTCTAAACCCAGCTGCGGTTCCCTTAGCCGACGTACCAGGCCGGTGGAAGAGGGGCGGCAGAAGGAAAGCCGCCGGTCTCGGCTCTCGGTGCCGCTAAGGGTACGACAGAGCCCCGCGGGAGGGGTCTTGTACCCCGGGCCTGCTCCGCCGCCGTGACCGCAAGGCCCCGGCCCCGCCGCTGCTCTGCG
>WAAD01004384.1:23257-204272 GCA_013389945.1 Fregata magnificens
CGCGGTCACCGAGGCGCCTCCGGCCTTGAGCTGTGGAGAAAAGGCGCGGGCCGCTGCCTGGGGCTGCCTCTGCCCCGCCGCCCTGCTCCCTGCCGACGCTGGCGGAGGCTGGTTGGCGTCTTGTTTACTGTATCCGCCTGAATCTCTCTCTTTGTGAACGTATTTGGGTGACTAACGGGGAAGGCAGTTAAGTTTCTAGCACGAACTCGCTGCTTTTAAATTAGAAGGCATATGAATGGGGACAGGATGGCGATGGAAAGTTAGAACCGGCCTTAAACCATATCCAGGATCGAATCCGCTGACGGCGATTGGATATGCTGCCCTAAATTTCCAAACGGATACAATCGACTGTGCTGGAAGCATAGTACGTTTCACTTGTTTTCCTTTCCCCTGGCATAGAGCACAACACACACACAAGATGAGTAAATATTTAGAGAGTAAAGCCAAAACATTCTTCTACTAACGTAACTTTTTCTTCCCTTTAGTGATAATTATTCCTGAGCTCCAGATTGAAAGAAATACATCAGAATCACTTTCTACGCATCATTTCGCAAGAGCTTAGAATTGACACCTGATTTGAAGGAGCATCACTGAACAATAGTTTTCTCCCTTTTTCTACCAGCCTCTTGGGGGGAAAAAAAAAGGTTTTACATGTTTTATCTCTTTATTAGCTGATTGTAGTGCACCCTTAGGCCAACATAGTGGTTAGGATAAAGTCCTATATAGGTTTTCCCTATATTGTAAGGTATGCCCTGGTTGGCTGAACTTAGTGGGTTTCATTTAAGTCAATTTACAGCTGAGCTGCTCTGGATTCTCTGGCATCTGGCTGGGTTCCCCGGATGCTTCAGTTATTCAGGTAAATTTTGGTTTTTTTAGGCTTGTGGCTGTACTGTAGACATCAAAGCTTAACAATGTTATCTTTGGCAAAAAGATCTGTAAGAACATTGATTGCTTGACTCTTCTGGGCTTGGGGAACCACTGCCTGTGGTTCAGGTAAAAATGTTACAAAATAGTGATTTTGATTGGATCGGTGTATGTCCAGAATGGACCAGTGAATGTCCATTCAGTGGAACTAAACCCTAGTTACACACTGATAGGAAAATATTGTCAGTTTGTATGTTCGGGTAGTTCTGTCACTACATTAAGGGAACATCACTCATCCTATCTTTTCCCACCTGGCTGCTTTTAAGGTATAAATAGGCGGACACTCAGGCTGTTATCACATACCAGAGATTGGAGGTCAGTTTAAAGTCTGTGTTACATATCTCCTATTTGCAGAATCAATTGTGGCTTTCAGGGCTTCAGCAGTTGCTTGATCATGTACTTTAGAGAGATTTGAATGAGTTGCGACTCACTGCTTCAGCTGATGCTTCAACAAATTGTTTTCCTGCTTGACTTCAGTGAGGTTCTTTCCAAGGCTCTGACAGAATGACTAATGTAGCTACAGATCTTGGCTATCACTTTAATATATTTTCAATGTTGCTTTTATCCAGCAGCAGATCAGTGAAGAGAAAGTTTAAGCAGCATGTAAAGCGTGTTATAAACCTGAAGAGACTCTTCTGGCTTCTGTGTTGCTTGAAAGTGTTGCTTGGTGCTAAAAGGACTAAAATGGCATAGTAGTGCATAAGATCTCACAACAGCCATTGTTAAGTATTCTGGAGCTATATTAGAGCTCATTTAGACACACATGTACTCCTGTAAACTATGCATCTCAAATTACTACAAGAAACTGTTTTTAAGAACTGCAGGAGACAGGTGTTTGAAGTCATTCTGCCGTGGGCTGGGAACCAGTCAAATGTCACAGCTGAGGAAGGGCCAGCCCTAAGATGGAAGTTAAGTGAGGAAAGCCAAGGGAAATGCTGAGTCACACGGCAGGAATGAACCAGAAGAGCTGGCTCCTTTAAGATCACTGCAAATGGCTGTGCATTAGTTTTGTATTAAAACATGTAGTCATGTATGCACACAGAATATCAACCATATTTCAGCTTTGAGTACTGACGTGCTGTCCATTATGTTCTTTAGCTGCAGCTTCACCCCTTACTTGCTACTGATCATTTGTAGTATCTCTACCATGCTCTCAAACAATAGCAGCTTTTGAAACCTACAGACCTCTGCCAGGGTCTAAACTGCTGACAGAGCTGAATAGCTCTATAGCTGGTTGCTTGTCTTGACAGCTGATCCCCTACTGTGTTCTGTTTGTCTTTCCTTGCTGGCTGCAGCTGCATTTGCCTTCTGATGCTCTTTCTTGCCTCCAAGGAAAGACATCAAACATTGTGTTCTCATTGTGTGGTCCAAAATGTCTGTGAGAGATTGGCTATTATCAAAACATATTTGATAGGAACTTTGTTCCAATTAACGTGAAATGTTTCAGCTGACATATGAATTGTCATCTTTTACAGTGACTGCTTGTTAATGATCACAAATGACTGTCCACTCTCTTGGAAACAGACTCATCTGTCTCTCTGTTACGTAAGTGTGCAGCAGAGAGGCTGAGCTAGAGCAGTGCAGTAACATTCAGAACGGGTAACCGAAGCTAGGGGTGAGCTATTGCAGATGTTTCTGGGCAGTTAAAACACCAGTTATGCTATTGGCTGTATAGAAAGAACCCCTAATCAGAAGATACTGTTGAAATTATGAGAAATGCAGAGGTATGGCTGAACTGGGACAGCTGACTTTGTTGTCACATCACCCTTATATTTACAATGCCGAAGCTACTCGAAAACACACAAGTTCTACTTGTCCATCTGACTCCATCAGAAGAGGGGTTCAAGTGTGGTTACGGCCTGAAAGCTACAAACTCTCATCTTGAATAGCTGAACTCGCATGGAAGCCAACAGAGGCAGTGCAGGAAAAGGGCTTTTACGAAGAGGCTGTTACATGCCTGATACTTCCATTGTTTCATTCATCCCGTAAAGCGCCTAACTGAACAAACATGTCTGCTGAGGTCTTAAATCCTATTGTTGGAAAAGGTTTGGGAATCCCTGTTCTAAAGTCATAAAACAGTGAGGTGGAGATTCTAGTTCGCAGGTAGGTAAAGCCAGATTTCTTTATTCACTTTGCAGAGAGTGGCTCAGCTCAGCATTTCTTTTGGAGGAGGATGGATTCTGGAGCCAAACTTTAGCCCCCCTCTTCTGAAAATTTTGTCCTGCATCCTCTTCTTCACTTTAGTTTCACACTCAAAATGTGGAATCTGGAAAGACGTGGACTCTTCGTAGGTCTTGTGCATCTTGAGCAAGTGTGCACAGCCACGTAGGACACCAAGACCTTGTCACAGTGGTAGGCACTGGACAAAGGAAGAAAGTTTTAAAGCCAAGAAGAGAGACAGTGTTATATTTTTAATACTAATTTCAAAACTCAGGCTGAAGTATTTACCTCTGAAAAAGTGTTCTCTGCAGTTGTTGGACAAAATGCTGGAATTACAGGATGAAATTGTATAGCCCACATTTTGTAGGAGGTAACGCATAATGCGATCTTTTAGCCTTGAAATCTGTTACATTGATTAGCTATGTTAAACAATAGTTTTAAATCACTTTTCTCTCATCTTTCACCCATGAGCACTGTCAAGGAAGGGCTTGGCATCGAAATAGCCATTATTTAAATGGTGCCCTCAAGCACAGGAAGATATATGAGAAACAAAAGATGTGTGACTCCAAAAGAACTTACCAACTTTGGACCGCTTTATAATTTCTTCAGTTTTTAATGTGTGTAGCTGAATGCAAAACCCATCTTATTCTCTGGATATGCCAAATCAATCAAGCGAATGCTAATGTCCTGCTAGCTCCAGCAATTCAGCTGGAATTGAACTAGCAGAGACAATGCCCAGGGCTGAGCTGACATCATTGTGAATGGCTCCGATGCACAAATACAACAGAAAGAGAATAGGAACTAGACGTTTTAATGTCAACTCTCTTAGAAGCACAGGGAAGAAAGAATCATCATTGATCAAATAGAAACAGGCAGGGGAAAAAAAAAAGGCAGAGATAGAGAAATCTTATTTTTCAAGCTCCCAAAGGAAAAAAAAAAAAGTGGAGATGAAAATAGAATTCTATCAGAAAGAATGGGTTCTTAGTAGTCCTTTAAAATAAAATGCATGAAACAGTGATGAAGTGATTTTGCTGCATCTTTAAGGAGCTTGCTTTTGTTAGTTTGAGGTTGTTGGAAAAAGGGCCTCTGCAGAAAATTATGGTCTCAAATTATGGTTTTCAGGCTCAGATCGCATAGGTAAGAAGCACGATTGCGAGCAGCAGTGACAAAGACAGCCCCGTGGCACACAGACAAGCCAGAAGGGGAACCTTGCTCTTCAGGCGCTGCCTTGACATGATTTACAGACAGTTTGTGGAGCCCGGGCACAGGACTAGGTGTATGTTTTGGTTTACACGGGTTCTGGTCCACTGTCCAAGATAATCTTTAGACATTGCCTCAGTTTGGTTACCTGCAACCTGGAGATACACAAAAGCTTCTGGCATGGTATTTATTGTAAAAGGGGTTATGGTGAGTAAATAGTTATTGTTAGTAGATGGAAAGATCTGTGAAGTTCTGTTGACGTTAGCCCACTAAGGGAAGAGGAGGAAGAGGAAGGATGGAAATAGCAGAGCATTTGACAGGCCTGAATGTTGGTAGCTTTCATGAGATGCTTTCTTGTGCCAAATGTAGACATCATTTCGCCAAGGAAACTGAGGTTTTGAAGCATCAGATTTTCCAAGTAGACATTTGCTCTCCTCTACTGATGCTGAAATAGGAGACTCGCGAGCTGTATGTGCAGAGGCAAAACAAAAATGTCTGCTAGATATGTGTTTGCAACAAACTGGAATTATTAAGATTGTTAGAGCAGCAACTCAGAGCCCTGTACTGCAACTGTAAATCTGTGATTCAGCAGAGAGGAGATGTACCACGAACATTATATACCTGGTCCTGGGGTGGGGAAAGAACTGCTTCATCTTTACCTGCTAGCTGAGGACCCATGAAAGAGAGATGGCTTGTTCTGTGTGGGAGGGGATGCTGTCACTCCAGCACTGTAATCAGATGTAGAAGCTTTATGCTTTCTGGTGAATCAGGGATGTAAGCAGCGCTAATAGCAGGCACATGTGAGCAGGGAGTAGCATAGACTGCAGGCAAAAGAGGAGAGCGCATAGGGTCTGAGATTGCTGCATTTGAGATCAGTTGGTGTGTCAGATTTTAGCCTCTTTCAAACAGATGTTGACAGTGTTGTATTGTCTCACAGGGGCTCAGCTTGGCCAGTCCTAGCATGCTGTCTGGTTTCTTTCAGTTTGGTTTGTAAACAGTGGGCTGTATTTAGACTCCTGACTTCCACAGCCTTCTGCTACTGCAGCTACTCCACTGCAACCTTTAGCAGAGGCACCGCTGTCGACAACTAAACCACAACGCTGCTGTGCTCTTCCTTTTATTGGCCTTTATGGATCCCTTTAACATAAACAAAAATGCAAAGGTGCCACTGCTCCTTAGCACTGTGGTAGTGTCTACGGTGTGCCAGAGGCTTAATCGTATGGGAGGGCGCACCAGGAGAAAGGCACCTGGGGGATTCCTGACGCTACAACGCTCGGTGTTGCTCCTAGCTCCCTGCAGTGCTGGCATCGAGGATGGCAGTGGTGCGAAGCGAGTATTGTTTCTGTTCTGCTTCGGGCAGCAGATACAGATAAGATGTCACACTTCCTAATTCCCAAGGGCAAGAGGTCCCAGGCGGTAAATACAGTGGGGTCTGTTGAGGGGCAAGGGAGGGGATGGTACATGCTGCATAGTCTTCTCTGTTCTCCCCTCATTCCAATACAGCTTCCATGTACTTTATACTCTCTATGTGGGACTTTTTCTTTTTTTTTTTTTTTTTTTGTATGTGCAATATCTAACATGCATGTATGAGGGTACACTCATAGTTTCAAATGTTGATATGCTGATACATGGATAATGGTGCCCTACTTCCCACTCATATCTAAACATCTACCATAAGGTAAGAACACAGCAGTAGCTGATTGTTACACCTTCTTTCATTTGGGCTTAATTTTGCTATCTCATTATTCTGAGGAATTTTTCTTGAGAAAAAAATTATACATGTTTGGGTCAGTTATATCAGTACAAGAGGCTGTGAAGCTGCTATGGAGGAACAGAAAAATCCCCTTAGGAGTGTGAATTGTCAGTGATGTACAGTATCTATTCACACTCTAAAAGATTGAATTAGAAGCGATAATTATGTGCTGTTTTTGCTGCTTAAGTGGTTTAATGCCATTATGACTGTGCTACTTAATGGAAAAGCTTAGAATCAGACTAGCATGGGAATACTAAAAATTTTAATGGATTTCTGCTCAAGTCATTCTTCCTATTAGGAAACAAACCCACCAAAATATATAACTAGGTCTTTGGATTCAATTATTAATCCTCTCTCCTAATTTGAAGAGCAAAATTATCACTTAACAGCAGTTCTCTGAAATAGAATTTTAATGATACTAGTCATCTCATAGTTGAACATGATTTTTCCTGATCAGAACAAAGTTAGATTCTCAGTGCTGAATCAGTTTTAATTATTAATCCTAAGCAGTTAAAAAATATACTGTCAACAGTCTGTCTTGAACATCTGCCAAAGAAGCTGCCAGAAATGTTTGCAATGGGTTCTCGTGTGTTACCTGGTTTCTCTGCATGAGGAAAAGGCTTTGGAACATGGCAATTGGGAAGGGATTGTGGAAATAATGTATAGGAAGAGAACTATGCCATACACTGGGAAGGATTCTTATGGGCTGATCCTGACATTTTATAGTTCTAAACCAAATCTGACGGGCTTCATCATAACGTGATCCTGTCTCCTCAAGGAAATTTGCAGTAGTTTAGGTGAAGTGCTTGTTTGGACCATGAAATGAGAAAAGGAAGCAGGTAGAAGGCTGAACAGTTAGAGGTCATCCTTTTATAGGTTGGTGCTAAAGCAAATGCATTGAGGTATTGAGGTGGTGTAACTCATGCTCCTTGAATGTCGATGGAGGTATTCATGGCTTATAGGGAGGTGCTATTGGTTACAACTGCTATTGCAAATTCAAAATCAGAAATAATCCCTTGTAGAAGCTCTGCAAAACTTCTCTAGGAGGAATACAGATAAAGGTGCGAAGACCCAGTCCAAAAAACCCTCCTCTTTTCATGATTAGCCACATATTTCCAGCTGTTCATGCATCTGATTATTCCCTGGGATTTTTTACGTCCCCTCTGAAGACCATATAAACTCAGGGGAGAATTTTCCTCTGTGCTGTTAACTACCAAAGCTGCTTTGTTCCCAGTGTCTCATGGCAACTATTTGTGCTTCTTGATTCCTATCCTAGAAAACTGAAGTTAGCAATTACCCTACAGAATGCGTGTTATTTGGGACAACAGTAATTTGCCAGGAGCAACTTCTGGACACACCTGAAAAGCAGGTCACCTCTTTAGGCCAGCAAGATGTCAGTCCTTTCTCACTGCTCGTGTTTTGGTGCTTTATACAACATGAATCAAGTCGATACTGACCAAGAGGCCTGTTTGGCCTGTTAGTAAACTTCTGGGCATTCATGACAGAATACCCAGTGTTACAGCTTGCCAATCTGTTTAGATTATTACATATTTTTCCTTTTCCATGTATTTGTATTTTGTTTTGCCTCTTTCCATGCTTTAATGACAAATAAAAAAGTATAATAAACTCATATTGTATATTCCCAAGGTCTTTCTGATGGTCTTTCTTTACAGTTGTACTCACTTTTCCTGACTTAGAGCAGGGCAACAGAGCAGAGTCTTACAACTATGAACAAATACTGTGAGGTTGAATTTCTTTCCCTTTGAAATTGAGAAATCGATACAAGTTGGCAGAAATGCTCATATGCAAATGAACGTCTTGAAAGACTGACTCTGATGTTCAAGGATGCTATTGGGATCAATGGAAATATTGCTGCTTCATTTTCTGCTATGATCCCAAATTGTCTGTCAGCAGTAGCTAGGCTAATTGTGGGAGTTTTCTTCTCTGGTGATTTTTCTGGTTGGAAGTCCATCAGGAATACCACCATGATCAACATTAATACAGGTCTTCGTACCGCTCCCCTTCCTCAATTTGAAGTGAAAGGGAAGTTGGAGTGCAGGATCAAGCCCTTAATTTGTTACTTACGTTTGATTTGAAGCTTAGTGTCCAAGGTCGAGCTAAAAGGGTAACAGAATAACTCAGGCCTGTGAACAACTCATCATGTTAGACAGAAAGCAATTTGGTCCAAGGCGCAGCATGTTGGAAGATTGCCACTTCCTTTCTCTTTCACTAGTGTTCTGCATTCTCACTCCTGTAAACAGTCTCTTCATCCCTTTCTGTGGGTAGCTGGGCTTCCTTCCTGAAACCTTCCCAAATTCAAACTGCATGTGGCAATAATTTTGTATTTGTGTTTGATACAAAAGTTTTCAAAGGAGCTTCACAGACACTAATCAGGGTAAAAATGCAAATCTAAAATCTGTCTTATTCTAATGGTTTCCTTTGGAAACCATTTAATTTCTTACAAGCACACTTTGGCAGATGATGTGGCCCTTATAGTAATATATCACAGGAACATAAGACACTACTTCACTGCAGCTGCAACATGGCTAGTTAGGATCCTATTCAAGAAAAAGGCTTAGGCAGTGTATTTTCTTTCCTATAGTCTGCTGTACCATTTCTCCCCCTTATAGATCAAGTGAAAAGACTCGCAGAATGCTCTTATAATTGTCTCCTTAGAGTTATAATCTGCGAATGCTTTTTTTCTAAAAGATAAAAATACCCAAATCTTAATGGAGCCTTTCTAAATGGCACATCATTAACTCTCCAACCTCCTTCACGGTTTTGTAAATCTCTTTAATAAGGGTGAGAAGAAGCTTAGAGAGGTCCCTTTGATTAAAGGTTTGACCTGGAATTACTTTGAATTTGTATTATGGAGTCAGCAGGTTTACTGTGGTAGTCTTAACAGAGAATCTTTTGAAGTACTTTGCGGGTAAGAGCTGTAAAGAGAGTAAGTATTATATAAAACTTGCTAAAAACGCAGCAGAACCAGTTAAGCATCAGGGCACTATGTTGAAAAGCCATATCCATACAGCACTGGGACCAAGCTACCTTGCTAGTTTAAAGCCTGAATTTGCAAGTCTTGTGAGTGGGATTATATGGCAGAATTTCAAGAAAAAGAGGCTGGATTCAGTGATCTGTGAGGTCCCTTCAGCCCTAGGCCCAGGGTTCCTGCAAGATTATAATCACTAAAAAATAACAGTTCTAAGAAATGACTCAAATTGACAAGAACAGGACAGTGAGTTTCACGGAACTTAATGTGCTCAGTGCTTCATCACCATGCATGACTTGGCTCAAAGGAAGCGACCAAGGACACAAAATCCTGTGAGGCCTTTTAACCCCACTAATTTTGAGTCTTATGCGTACAAGTTTCTTAGAAGGTGATGTTCCCCTCAAGGTCACCTAACTCTCTGCTAACAGATTTGCTGTATTTGTCAGTGGTGGCCCTATAATTCTGATTAATGGAAATGGTTCTCTGTAGGATGGGTGGCCTCGCTTCTCCCTGCTATAACTTTTTGTAGGATCTCTAAAGCTTAGGCAAAACTTTCAGTATGGGGCAGTGAGTCTACACTGGATTTATTGTACAATATTTAATGGCTGACTTCAGGAGTATTTAGGAGCAGAACCATCCAACATATACAGGACTCATGATATGTCAGAGTCTCAGAAAGGTCAGATTTTCTTTGGCAATGTCCTTTTTCTTTAGTTTTTGCTTTTTGGAATTACTGGCATGAATATACTGACAACATTCCTGTAACTGCCAGCTAGGGACAGGAAATCGCAGCTTCCAGAAATGAGCATTGCGGTATAGGTAGCTTTTGCTTTGGAGAGTCTGTTTGCTAGGCCCGTATCTCAAATGTCAGCATGATGGAGCATGCCTTGCACGTAGCCAAATTTGCAAGACCTGTAGCAGAGCCATAATGTTGACAATACCATTACGAGGTCAACAGGGAAGGTCAATCTTAATTTCCCTTGCTTGCCCGTTCTTCCTGGTTTTCATACTCTGCAGAAATGTAAACAGTGTATGTAGAGCAACAAGTGTGTGCACATTTGAGCTACCCATTCACTGCACGATGACAGGTGATGTCAGCTGAACTTCCCACAAAAGTAACACCATCTCACTAGCAGTGATGATATTTTTCAACCTTTCAGACAGGGCGTCAGGACTTTCCCTCCTAGCTGCACCCAGCCCCTGCGGCTCTGCTTTTGCCAAGGTGTCAGGACACGTTCTTGGAGATATGCCTTGTGCTGGAGATAGGCGTGTGAAGCAGCCCGAGGGAGCGCTGGTACTCCTGTTGTCTCTCCCACCTACCCTAGGTACAGGACGTGCCATCCAGAACAGCTCTTCCCCCCGACACACAGGGCAGCTCCACACAGGCAATTTGCTGGGCAGAGAGGGGAGCACTGCTGGTGGGGAAGGGGAAAAGATTAAGAAGAGAGGAGTGTGGTGCTCCTCTCCCAACTGCTAGAACAGAAAGGCTGTTCAAAGAGGACCCAGATCTGGTGAAGGGAAGCAGGGAGGACCCCCAGAAGGAGTGGGCAGAGCAGAGATGGTGAAAAATAGGACATGAAAGTGGCACTGCAGAAGAAAGTTCTTTTAGCCTTAAAGAAAAGTGAAAGGTCTTTGCGGCTCCTGAAGGAAAGCCTTTTCAGTGGTTGTGGGTAGTGTTTTTTGTCAGTTTTCAGGCAATGTTAAAAAAAGAGACTTCTGTTGCTCTCATAAAATGTTCTTTCTCCCCTGCAATGATAGCATTAAAGACATTGCAAGTGAATTATTAGGCTCCTGTGTGCGACGTGCGCATCCTACCCCGGAACTTGGTGGCTGAACGTAGACAGATTTCTCTGCATGATGTTCAATGGTTTAATCCCTCCTGAAGTCAATGACAGAGGAGGCTTCAGCTCTTATCAGAAGCCCTTAGCATTCTCTTAGAATAAGCCCCATTTCTACAGACTCTGGGGAAACTGAGTGCTGATCTGTTTAGTCTGATGAGGTGGCAGCAAGGCTGAAATACTGTTGAGGGAAGAATTGCTGCAGAGTTGCTTGAACACGAAAAATATCTAAGGTGATCCCAGAAGTAGCTGGTATTCAAAGCATAGCTCAGGTGAGTACACCCAACACATCTGATGGGACAGGGTAGAGGACACAGTAGAGCACTAGCAGTGCTGCTTTCAGAGAGCAGTGCCAGATGCACTGTAGGCTTCCTGAATGCCTCAGAGTTTTTGGATATTTGAAGTTTTGTTACTGTTACTTTTGAAGAAAGATGGTAGATATACATTCCTTAAAGAGCAGTAGCATAGTACCTGCCTCCATATGTGGCCAAATAGGATGGTTCAGCAGCAAGTTGAACAAAGTAAAGCATTTCACTGATTTTGCTGTAGTTCTGAGATGCGTTTCTTTTATGAGTCCCCAGCAATCTGCATACGTCCTCCTGGAGAGAGAGAAGTGATTATTCCTGCCTGTGACAGCCTAGCCTTTTTTGGAAATAATACTGCAGTATTTAAATCTACTCAAATGCTGGATGACAGGAGCCAGGACAAAACCTTAGTCTCTGTGCAGTGCTGATGTAACTGATGAGATGGTCTGATGGTAATGAGATGAAAGGGTTCCAGGTCACTGTTGCCCTTTGTCTCAGTAGGGAATGCTGTCCTTCATCCTGGGTTTGACCCATCTCTAATTAATATGATGCAAAAACACCCACAAACTTTTCTATTATAATATATATTTCTATAAAGAAAGATCAGATCCTTAGTGTTTGTTGCTGAAGTATGTGGTGCTACTTCTGCATTGTCTTCACAAACATCAGCAAGAGCAGAAGATGATCACATCTCATTAGGAAAAATTCCATGTCTGGAGAAATGTATGTTCTGTGTGACTTATGCACCACAGCCCTAACATATTTCTTTTGTGGACCAGCCGAAGGCTGCTTGAGCCGTGCTGTAGTCCCCAGCTGCCTGTGAGATCAGGCCTTTGGAAGAAGGAATACATGAACCCATGGATGTGACACTGCTGCAGGGCGTTACGAGTGTATGATGGCAGACTGGGGCTAAGCATGCACTGCTTTTCCTGTGCTGCACATAGGGGAGTTTGCTTGTACTAAGCTTTCTCTCATTTTTGTTATGGAGTTTCAAAACAGTAGCAGAGTATCTAAAAGGCTAGTGCTGAGGCAAGTCCAGCTGCTTTCCAGGTGAGGGGATTACTGCCTCCATCCCTATTTTAGGCAGGTAATCTTTTGGTCCTCTGAATCACCACCTCTGTTGGAAACACCTGTGTCTTTCACCTTGTATTCTCCTGGGGGGAATACAAGCTCCTATGTTTGGATATTGTGTTGAAAACCAAAGCAGGCTCTGTGTGTGCCCCTTCAGGCACACAAAGCTGGAATAGGAAAAATAAAAATATTACCTTCTATTCCTTGGAACTCTGTCATCTGTCTCCTATTCTCTGATTTTCATACTATGCCATTTCCTCATCTATTTTACTGGGTGCGTAGGAGCCTTTATTGCTTCCAGTATTTAGATAGCATGAAAACTATTGCTTAAATGAATAGCTCCTGAAATTGTTTCCTTGCTGGGAATCATTAATATACCATATGGATTCAACTCATGTATCTGAGCTAATATTGCACCCAGAATTGCTGAAACTATTTCTTTTGAACCCTTAACCCTTTATTGGATAGGAGAGGATGATTTTTTTTCTTTTAGTAGCTGAGGTTTCAAATGTATATATGCTGCAGTCATTCAGTGTGTCACATTTGGGCATCTCCTTCTCCCAGAGTGTTATATATCTTATTCTCTCACCAAGGATCTCAGGGTGTTTTGTAAAGTTATTCTCAATTCAGATGCAAGGAAAAGGAGGGATAAGAAATGTCAAAATGTCTCTTGCAGAGCTGAGAATAGAGCTGCCCTCTGGCTTCCTAGGACACCAGGCAAGCCTCTTCACCTCCCTGTGCTGGTGGTCCAGAAACCTGTATTGATCAGGAACAGATCTCTCTCCAGCACTCAGATGTCAGTGGGAAGTTCAGCAGGAACTGGCCGGAGCAGCCAGTGTTGGGAGAGTTGGAAAAGATTGACATGAAAATGTGGAGTAAGGACAAGAGATTGCAGTTGATGGAGATTTGAAGGCAAGTGACTCTTAAGTGGTTGACAGTGCTCTCTCAGCCTACTGCAAATGCAGAATTAAACATCCTGGCTTTAATCACCTTTCTCAAGCCTTTGTGATGTTTACCTGCTACATGCAAGGAAATAGTCACTCTGGCTCAGCTGACAAATGGTAGTTCATTAGGGTATGGTAATTCGATTGCTTGTGATTGTTTTTCTCTGCTCTTAGTATCTGAGAAAGAAGAGTATTCTAAATTGTAAGGGAAATAATCCATCCTGATTTATGCCACCAAAAAAAATCCTGGAGGAAGATTAATTCCAAGAAACAAAAGTGTCTATTAACATAAATGACTGTTAGCTATAGTGAGCATTAAACTTAAACGTATCTATTCTCTCCATGTGGCGCCACAGTTTTTAGTGTAGAGGCTTGAGTGCTACATTAAGCTGGATCAGGAATAGTGGAAGCTTATAGCTCAGCTAGGCATTGAAATGGTACCAGTTCGGAAAGCTTGACAGATGAGACAGGCTTGAGAAAAATAGGTGAATCAAAGCTGTAGTTAGAAAACCAACACAGCCCCATTGCACCCATTTCTGCTATGGTTTAGTAATGATACTTCTGTTGATTTACTTGCCTCACCTTGTCTCAGGAGATGAGATCTATAACAATGGTAGAGAGCTCCCTTTTGAACTTACATGAACTCACTCAACAAGGGGATTAAAATTGGATTTCAGCTTAGTAGCTCTCATGTTGTCTAGCGTCAGGAAGCGTGTTGCTAGCAGGATAGATATCTTGCCTGGTGTGTGCCTGTGTGTTCTTGAGTATTAATGCGCTACCTAGAAGCCTCCCATTTTTAGGGCAGGGTTGCTCACACTGCAGCTTGAAGGCCTGTTGTGGCTGAGCCTATTCCTCTGTGAGCTGTTCTCAGACCAAACGGGTTGTGCTGGCATCAGCCCACTCCTGCTCTCTGCCTTCACTGTGTAACTCTGCCATCTCGGCCGTGGGAGGACAGTGCTGTGCATTTGCAGTCGCCGTTCTGCATGCTGGCAGGCAGCCACAGAATTTGCGCCTGTCTGCACTACTTCAGCTCTGCAGTAAACCCAGCATGTTTTCTTCAGCTGAAGAAGCTACTCTTCTGCACTTGCAGAGAAAAGCACATTTGCTTAGGAGGTGTCAGGGCTGTGTGTATGTACAGTCAGCCCAGCATGGTGGGAGGAGATGTCGCTGTGGTCTCTGGCTGAAACTGGGGAACTGACCCAGCTAACCAAAGATGGGGTAGTTGTGTCTATGCTGCAAGGTGCAGCAGTCTTGCAAGGGGGCTTTGCATGCTGAGCTCTGTTCCCTCCATTTACATTGCTCCAGCATGTTGTGCTCACGCTGGGTTGATGAGTACTCGGAGTCAGGCATGAGGGATTATTGCCCAGTTGCAGTACTATCAGTGGTGTTAAAAGAAATGGGAAAAGCAACAAAAATACTTGAGATAAGCAGATGCAATAATGCAACACTAATCTAGACAATGTCAAAAGAAGTGGTGACTTCCACAATTAGCCAACCTCCATTTTTAAGGGGGAAGGAGTAAAAATGTTTTGCAGATCTGTTCTGAAAAGGATGCTGGAGAGGCAGGGATACGAAGGTGTCGTCGGTACTAGGAAGTTAGGGCCTGGTAGAAAAATCTGGACCCCACTGCAGCTGTTTAACAGGCAGCTGTTAGAGAAAACTGAGAGCTGGGGAGTGTTTCTGATCTGATAGATCCTTCCTTCAGGATTAATTTTGTGCAGACAAGTGGGGCAGTGACTGCTTCCTCCTCTGGCTGCTACAAAATCTTCAGCTAGATGGTTACCTCAGTTGTCAATCCTGGAGCAAATAAGAGGTCTGATTTTTTTTTTTTTTTTTTNAAGTGTCCTTCGTCTTCATATAAAATACAGGTGAGAATAGCCCTTGAAGTATTATCTTGGAAGATAACTATTTCTAACAGCCTTTTCAGAAAGGAATAGACTTTTACTCTATCTGCCAAAGATCCTAGCTCCAGCCCTTGCTTGTTTGTTACTGTTGGAACATGAATAAGAGTAAGTAAAAGTTCAGATCATTTGGTAGTTGAACTTCATCCTGGTAGGAAAAAAAACTAGATGAGGCTGCAGAACAGCTGCAGAAGAGGTAGCAGTGTCGCTGTTGGAAAGCATCTCAAAGCAGACTATATGCGTTCACTACAGCTGGCAGAACTTAAGGAACAGAAGTTCCTTGGCTTGAAGGTAGTCACTATAGTACTGAAACATAGAAAAGTATGGTAGAAACCAGTCTGGCTTAACAGTATATTCGTGAGGCTATTCTGTGTATCGTCCTTGGCTGGCAGTTCTCTGCATTGGCTGTAAGTGATTCTGAGAGCTGTTTGCTTCTGATTCTCTCCACTGGAGGATAAAGTAGATATGTGGAAGAGTTGCTACTGGATCTGCTTTTAGATAGACTTAGAAACTGAAGAAAATGAAACTTTTCCCTAACTTGAGGTGGAAAGGCTAATGTGCTGGGACATTCCTCGCTAAAGCTGAGTTGCTTTCCATCTGACTGTGGTCAGTAGACTGGTGTTTTGATTGCATTTGTTTTTAAGCAAATATCTTTCTGAAGGGGGAAAAGTAAAATAACAGTCAGCCAGCTTCACCTCAATAAAAAGAGTGCTGCTCTTTCCCAAGCTTGTAGTCAACACCATCTCTTGTTCTGAGCCACCCTCAAGGGCTGGATTAATATGCTGTTAGCAGTCTTTACAACATACAGGCAAAGCAGACCCCAGAGGAGCTGACTGTGTTTTCGGAGAGAAAGAACTGTCTGAAAGCTTCATCCTTTGTTAAGGTATAATGCCTGTCATATTTTAACTCCAGTTGCCGTTCAAGCGCACATCTAAACTCTTGCCAGTAAGAGATCTTGTTAGCCATTTCATTCTGACTGCTTGATATCTGCTGTTGAAAGACTGGTGATAAAGTCCCATGCATTAAATTACACTGGAAATCTAGCAGCATGATACAGAATAAACTGCAATGTTGTATGCGTATGGCTCTTGGCACAATATTGGTCTTGGTCTGTGAGGAGGATTCCCACAAAGTAAATTTAAAAAATGTACAACATTTCCCTATTGAAAGCATTTATTCTACTTCTGTCAGCTCTGCAGTGCTTTCTAAAAGACCCCAAACCAGACCTGTACGTGGCACAGCTGAACAAAAGCAACGGGGGGGGAGACCTCTTGTTAAAGAAATCACTGCCTGTGTTAAGCCTTTGCTTTAGTGCTTGACTGCAGAATAGATAAAAGGTTTGGGAGTAAAAGGAGAAATGATGCTTTCCCATTTGTCTGCTTTTTCCTGTATGATCACTAGAGGCAAAAGTGCATGCCAGATCCACCCTTCAGCATGGTGAGGCACAAATAGGTAAGTGCTCACTCCTAGTTAGCGCTTCTGTCCCTTCTGAAGGAGAAGATGACTATAATGCTGTACTGCAGGAAGCGAAGGACTCCTCCTGCTCTGAAGGACTGGTGCTACTCCTCCCATTTCCTAATCATGCAATTAGAAAGACCTAGTATTGGACTACAGTCCCTGAGCCTGGCCTCTTTTATATCTTGAGAAGATGGCTTGGAAGTGGAAAGTACCAGGGCAGGTTTTCTTGCTGTAAGACATTTCTCTTCATTCTAGAGGCTGAGTTGCAAGTTGCTGTGAGTGACAAAGTATGACTGTATTGGTGGGGCTGTACATGAGTTTGGCAAGCAGCTCCCACAGCAATTAACCCAGGGCTCTGCTGGCTCCCACTGGTCTGGTTTGCTCTGGGTGGGTTGTTGGGGGGGTGGTGGAAATCATCTCCACTCAGAAGACACAGTGGAACACAGTATCCTATTTTAAGAACAAAAGTCAAATTTTTGTAAGTACAGGTAATGGACTGAATGTTTGATGTAGAGCCCCCACAGGTCACTCAGTGAAGATGAAATAACATCATGAGCCTTAACTCTTAACAGCTTCCTGGTTCAATAGCAGTCCTGGAAATAAAAATCTGTCTTTTTGAGTTCTAGTGAGTGCCAGGCTGCATGCTGTGTGCTCTTGCAACACCCCGGTACCAGAACAAGTGCTCTTTGGCAATGGAATGAGGTGTTAGGCAGTGAAAAGGATGGGTAGGAAACCACTCTTGGCCCTTGCTTCCTTTCTTCTTGCCAGATCAAACAAGTGACCCTGAGGCTTGGGAACACTGTACAGAAAATAGCAGGTGTGTATGGGTCAAGCCTAACTATTCTAGATGGAGTAGGGACTATCATGTTTGACTCAATTTTTTTCTTTCTTTCTTTCTTTCTTTCTTTCTTTCTTTCTTTCTTTCTTTCTTTCTTTCTTTCTTTCTCCTACAGATGGGTCATTTTGTTTTGACTCCAGTTATATTCACATCTGTTTCTGAACAGAGATGTTTGTTTTTATAGCTGGGAGCTGAGGCTTTTTGTAGAAGATGAGTTATAAAGTGCTTAATTAGGAGGGTGGAGAGCCGCTTGAAATGAAACCTGCACCTTCCTAGTGAGAGTGACGTTATGCTTCTCAGCTGTAGAGGCTGTATTGATTAATTCACACTGCCTTGAAATGCTATGGTGCTAGTTACCTTAGCTCTAGCAAATGGTGTTTTTATAATGAAGCGGAAAGGGTTTGAAATAGAGACACAAAAATAATCACTGTGGTGGAGCAACAGAAAACTCCATCTTCTTAAAAACTGTACAAAGCGTCTTTTCCTGTGTGATTGGTCAGCGCAATGGTAGGGTAGCACATCACAGTGACTGCTCCGCTTTCTTCCATCTGAGATGATGTGGAGAAGGCAGTCTCTGAAATGAAAATGAGAACAATGAGGATATTTAAACTACTCCAGACTCCTTGATCAATGTGATGAGTAAACTTAAACAATGAGCAGTATCAGAAAAGCATACAGATTATGCTCTGCTTGAAGAGGGGTGAGAAGGGAGCCCTTGTTTATGCCTCCCAAAACCCACACCAAAACCAAGCCCAAAAAACCTGTCGAACTATTTTGAAAGCAATCAATCTAGCATGCATCTATCTCTAATAGGCTGTTTTGTAAGTGGAAGGAAACCAAATCTCTTAATATTAGTGAAATAGTACCATGGCCATCTCTATCTTCTGGCGTATTCATTGTAGGAAGAAACTGGGGGGAAGAGGAGAAACAGGAAGGAGACTCTTGTCCTTGACAATACTCTGGTTGTCTATATAAAATAAGTTTGTGATTGAAAATATTTATTTGAACTGAATGCAAAAGAGGATCAAAACTATTGTATCACACCCTGTGAATTAAGGGGGTGAAGGAAGCGGGTTTAGGTAGAAAGATTTCATTGCCTTTGAAACAGCATTTCCTATAGCAGCAGAAATTGTCAGCTGCTAGCCAGAATTCTTATTTGCTTTTGTATAAAACAGACAAAAAATTCTCTACCACTTTAATAGTTCTCAGCGTTTATGTATCATCCTCTATTTCATACCCACCAAGTACTTCTACAAGCTCCGAGTAACTTCAGCTGACAAAACACCAAAAGTAGTCAATAATATTTGCTCCTTAAAAATGGGATTGTCTCAAGCCCGGTTAATTTTGAACTGTAATCCTCAGAGCTGTTGCCTTCTTGCAATTCCAGTTGAAGACAAGGGCAGCTGGAGGAGCTTCTTCTAAGAGAGGATACAACCGGATTAGGTTGTGTATGGTGCTGTGCTGACACAGGTACAGCCTTCAGCAGTGGAGTTACTGAGCTGAGAGCAGGGGTAGGAGACTTTGCCTCTGCCTGCACCTGCATTTTCCAGAAAGCCCTAAATGACTTGCCAGGAATAGAAACCAGGTCTGCGTGGTGGTAATGATCTTTCTGCTCTCTGCGTGTATTTTTGAGATGAATACATGCTAAAACTAATCTAGTAGCCATAAAAATCAGTAAAATTTACCCTGCTTGAAATAAAAATGTCAGACCCACTTGTGATTATTTAAGAGGAAAAAGTCATCATGTGCTGCATTAGAGATGAGGCCTGTGCGGAAGAGCTTTTTAGGAGATTCTCTCTGTTCTCTCTCAGTGCAGCACTGATGGCTACTCTGGAGCACAGCTATTTAAAATAATAGTTTGATGACTTCATTAAACTGTAAGTTTCTCCAATACAAAGTATAGTCCAGAGAGAAGTTTTTTTTAGTATACGCCTAAAAAGTCAACAGTCCATCTCTTCCTGATGTATATCCTTGACTGTGGGAACAAATGGTGCTGTAACTAGTCTGAGTCCCATCCTTGTTCAAAAAGGCAAAGTATTTCTCTAATTAAAAAAAAAAAAAAGGGTTTATTTGTCTAAAGTTTTCTGTGTAACCTCAATTAGAGAACTGTGGATTTGGGTCCCAATGTAATATGGATGCAATTGCAAAAATCAATGCATAAAACAGAGCCCAGAAGAGAATTATATTTAACAGGAGACAGAAAATCAAAACAGATTCCAAAGAAATTAGAAATTAAGACTGCAGCAGCTTGAGCTGAGTTTGCCTTATGGGGAAAGCTTATTAATGTAACTAAGGTGATTTTTTTCTGCCAGCACTCCCCATCAGTAGTGTTTGCCCATGTCACGTCTCTGTTCTGTGACTTTATACAACAATAGAGGTAGCAGATCAACAATGGTTAAATGACAAGAAGATAATTAAAGCTTTACTTTACAACATGTTGGAACTTTAAAGATATTGGAAGGTGCTGATACAAATTCTGAGCACCTGAGCTGTAGCAATATCACAGAACAGAAGCAATATAGCTTTTAGTCTTGAGAAATATCCTGTATTTCCCAGATCTAATAAAGTATATTGGATCCTTAATTTGTTTCAGAAAATGATCCAAGTGCTTTGCATTTGTTTAACCTAATCCAGTCTCAACCATTGCTAAAATGAAAGGGCTCTGTCTTGCATGTCACACAGAGAAAGATCTACCAAATATGTAGCTTTTGGAAGAGAATGGTCACTTGTGTTTATAATAGTAACCAAAACAATGAGCAGACCACCCTCTTTCATATAGGTTCATGTAGTTTAAAAAGCACTGGAAGTCTTGTAAGTATTCACTAGCTAAAATATTTGTAGGAAGAGAAGGTTCAGGGGAGACCTTATTGCTGTCTGCAGCTGCCTGATCGGAGAACATGGAGGAGACAGAACCAAACTCTTCTCATAGGCACACAGGGACGGGACGAGAGGCAATGCGTGCAAGTTGCAACATACGAAATTCTGGTTAATTATAAGGAAAATCTTTTTTACCGCAATGGTGCCTAGAGAGGTTGTGGAATATCTGTCTTTGGAGGTGTTCAAGCCTCAGCTGGATGGGTCCCTGAGCAACCTGCTCTAATTGACCCTGCTCTGAGCAGGACCTCAGGAGGACCCCTCCAACTCAAATTATTCTGTGACAATATGATTTTTGAGACTGGAACTGCACCTCTAACTCTTGAACTAATGTTTATTATCTCTAGTAATTGTGGTGGGTTGACCCTGGCTGGATGCCATGTGCCCACCAAAGCTGCTCTATCACTCCCCCTCCTCAGCTGGACAGGGGAGAGAAAATATAACAAAAGGCTCATGGGTCGAGATAAGGACAGAGAGAGATCATAGAATCATTAAGGTTGGAAAAGACCTCTAAGATCATCAAGTCCAACCATCAACTAACACCACCATGCCTCCTAAACTAGGCTCTGGAGCGCCACGTCTACACCTTTTTTGAACGCCTCCAGGGTTGACGACTCCACCACCTCTCTGGACAGCCTGTTCCAATGCCTAACCACTCTTTCGGTAAAGAAATTCTTCCTGATGTCCAATCTAAACCTCCTCTGACGCAACTTGAGGCCATTCCCTCTCATCACTAGTTTCTTGGGAGAAGAGTCCAACACTCGCTTCACTACAACCTCCCTTCAGGTAGTTGTAGAGAGCGATAAGGTCTCCCCTCAGCCTCCTCTTCTCCAAGCTAAACAGCCCCAGTTCTCTCAGCCGCTCCTCATAAGACTTGTTTTCTAGTGAGATCACTCAGCCATTACCGTGACAGGCAAAACAGACTTGACTTGGGGAAATTAGCTTAATTTATTAACAATCCAATCAGAGTAGGGTAATAAGAAATAAAATCAAGTCTTAAAACACCTTCCCCCCACCCCTCCCTTCTTCCTGGGCTTAACTTCACTCCCGATTATTCTCTACCTCCTCCCCCCGAGCGGCACAGGGAGACGGGGGATGGAGGTTGCAGTCAGCTCATCACACATTGTCTCTGCTGCTCCTTCCTCCTCAGGGGGAGGACTCCTCACACTCTTCCCCTGCTCCAGCGTGGGGTCCCTCCCACGGGAGACAGTCCTCCATGAACTTCTCCAACGTGGGTCCTTCCCATGGGCTACAGCTCTTCACGAACTGCTCCAGCGTTGGTCCTTTCCACGGGGTGCAGTCCTTCAGGAACAGACTGCTCCAGCGTGGGTCCCCCGCGGGGTCACAAGTCCTGCCAGCAAACCTGCCCCAGCGTGGGCTCCTCTCTCCACGGGTCCACAGGTCCTGCAGGAGCCTGCTCCAGTGCGGGCTTCCCACAGGGTCACAGCTTCCTTTGGGCATCCACCTGCTCCGGCGTGGGGTCCTCCATGGGCTGCAGGTGGATGTCTGCTCCAGCATGGACCTCCCTGGGCTGCAGGGGGACAGCCTGCCTCACCATGGTCTTCACCAGGGGCTGCAGGGGAATCTCTGCTCCGGCGCCTGGGGCACCTCCTCCCCCTCCTTCTTCCCTGACCTTGGTGTCTGCAGGGTTGTTCCTCTCACATATTCTCACTCCTCTTTCCGGCTGCAGTCATGCAGGTGGTTTTTTTTTGTTCTCCCTTCCTAAATATGTTATCCCAGAGGCGCTACCACCGTTGCTGATGGGCTCGGCCTTGGCCAGCGGTGGGTCTGTCTTGGAGCCAGCTGGCATTGGCTCTATCAGACATGGGGGAGGCTTCTAGGAGCTTCTCACAGAAGCCGCCCCTGCAGCCCCCCTGCTACCAAAACCTTGCCACACAAACCCAATACAGTAATACTAATATAGATATAATCTCTTGACCATCTGTAGCAACTGAAATGACTTGAAGGCATTTGACTTGACAGTATGTGTAGCAAAATCATTTGCACCTGGTTCAGTATGTGTCAGGCTGTTTTTCATGAAGTCTGGAAATAAAGAAACAACCATGGGGTTGTTTCTGTGTTTCCCAGTGTCAACACAGTTGAAAATAATGGGAGTTAGAATGCTGACTTGTGGTGCTGAAAAATGATAATTTGAAAAATAAACCTGTTCTAAGGAAAAAAAGAAGAAAAAAAGAAACTAAATCAGGATATGACAGCATGATATGAAGTTGTTTATGTGTCAATGCTACGCTAAGAGTAAGAACAACTTCTGTTACAGATTGACAGTGGAATATGTTTTACCCTGACTTTACACTGGATTCCAACACAGATCCATGTGTTTCCCCAGTGCTTTCCTTCAGGTAACCTGTGTTGTAATGGCAAGTGTTTTATGGACTGCTCTGTTCCTATGCCCAGTTCTGCTGCTCACCTTCCTGACCCTATACCATTTCTGGGTGCTAGCGTCCATTACTGAGGAGCATGTGCTTTTTTGTCTTTACTGACTGAGACTGTTTCTATCTAAAGCAGGTGAAGGAGCTTGTACAAGGTCAGCTGGTTATTTACAGCTGTCCAGCAGTCCATTAAATGTCTGCTCTGGGTACCTGAGGTCCATGGTTCCATTTGGATGGATAGTTTACACTGTATTTAGCGCACTTAAGCACCACTGTCCCTTTTCTCCCTTGAGTTACTGCAGCATTCTTTAAGCTTCCTCTTTGTTTAATTCATCTTGCAAAAGAAACTGTTTAATGAGCCCCACTCGTGATTTTCCAACTGTTTGTCTGGCTGCAAACTGTCATTTCCAAGAGGATATATTAATGGTGCTGTTATCTCTTGATCATGTCGATGTTAACGCATGTATGTCCTGTTTCTGCCTCACTCCCATGATTACAAGCCTGTGTTTGGCAAATGAGGATATGTTTGCTTTCTTAAGAAGGTTCTAAGAAATTTTTGCATGCTTGGTAGGACATAGCTTATGAAAAGAGCTAGTTTAGAAGAGAAGCCCAGCGGTAGATTCTTAGCATTTCCCTAATACTTTCCTCTGCTGGGCAGAAAGCAGTTTGTGAATGCTAATGAAATCAGCTTTGCATTACCCCAGTGAAGTAGATGTGCATTATTCCTATGAGAAAATGGAGGTACAGCATGATTAAGTGACTTGCCTGGATTCATATGGCTGCTGGGATTCCAGCATTTGCTCAGGTGTTGGCTTTCAGCACTGGACCCAAGGGCCAAACTGGGATACAGTACAGGCTTGGTAAAGTGGTATTTTTTTTTCTTCTGGAAATTGCTATTTTGTGCCCTAAAAGCTAAAATCTTGTTTAAACTAAAATGTCTCTATTCTTTGTGGTTGGGAAGTTAATATTCAAAACATGAACTGCATGTAATCAATGCCCTATTCCTGCAGTCAGCCTGAAATAATAAATATTAGCAAGAAATGGACTGCAGGTGTTTCTCCCATGATGAGTTAGTTCAGAAGTTTGTCTTGAAGACTCGGATGATGCCAATGAACTCCTCCAGTCAAATGAGACAAGAAAGGGAGCAGGGTGGGCGCATTAATGTGCTAGAAGAGACTGTACACATCACATCTTCTCGCATCAGAGGGAATGGATGTTGGGTTGTATGTGAATCCCCATTTCTTTCCACTCTGAACCCTGCCTGGGTCACAAAGGGAGGAGCTGTCCCTTAGTGCTGCTCAGTGGTGCCCCATTGTTCAAATTCACCTGGTGGATGTCCTCATTTAATGATATTTTTTTCTGATGAGCCTTCCGATGTCTCTTCATAGCTCTGGCGTCAGGATTGCATGTTTCAGACTAGCTGCTTCTACTGTAGCATTTAAATGGAGCCACCTTAGTATAGTCTGTCTGATCGTATACTGCTGATTATTTTTTACTAAAGTTGTTTTAGTAGCTATTGTAGTTTTACTTCTATAACATCATAATAATATTTGTTCGTATGGTCTTCAGAATTTTTAAGCTTCTCTGGAGGAACCAGGAAAGTTGGAAAGAGTTGGCTATGGAGGGCCCAAGCCCTTTCTTGATGTACTCAAACAATCCGATATTTAAACTGAAATAAAGTCAGTGAATCTGGTCAGGCAGCTTTGTTGACACGTAGGGATGGGAATATGTACAGCGATCTGTTGGCTAGATCCGTGTCAGTTCAGGAAAGCTGCTGAGATCGTCCACTGGGTGAAACAAAGCCACTCTCTTGGAATCAGTGGTGCTGCAGCTGCTTTACCAGTGCTGAATCCCAGCCAGCTTCAGAGCTGATACTCCTTTATACGCTACCCTGCAGAGAATGGCGTAAATTAGAGCCTGTGCAAGGAGGCCAATAAACAGTTTAATTTAGTGGGTGGTAAGTATTCCTGATTCCCATGATCCTTCCGGGGTCTAATTCTTTAAGTACCTGTGTCAGTGAAATTACTATTAACCCCCAGTTCACTGGCAGTGTTGCTGTACCTAGTAACTTGGGGCTCTAGCAGCAGAGAGGTACTTGTGATCTCAGATATTTTTGAGTGGACAGAAGCAATCAGTTGAATGAGAGGCTGGATTGTAATGCAAAATGGTCTGTTGTGTGCTAAGCCCAGTGTGAGAAATGAAAGCATACTTAAAAGAAGCAGCACGCCAGCAAAGAGCAACAGGAGTGTGTCTAATGCAGGATGGCCTGCTGCAGGACAAGGAGAGACAGTAGATGGTCTCTTGCATCTGGTGCTGTTGTCCCCTGTGCTGACAGCAGGGTCCCTGCAACCCAAATCTGAAACTGAGATCATTCCTGATGCTTTGGGAAGGATTTCTGTTTACCCATGCAAGGGGAAAGTGAGCAGTTTTTGTCAGAGTTAATAAAGTAGGCACCTGAGATCGTGGAATGGAGCTGACTGGGTTATTGGAGTAGTGCTCTGCAGTTCCTTGTCTCAGGGTGGGAGTGCCGGTAATGATCAGAGCCTGTGGCCCAGTGGCTGGCATGCCAACTTCATCCATCCTGGATCTTGGGTTTCCAGGTGGCTGCACACTACTCCACTGCCCTTCCACCTCACTAAGTCCAGTAGCGCTTGCATGAAACCATGCCTGGAGCAGTCTGTCAATTACTGTTCATCTAAAAATGGTATTAACAGGCAAGCTTGTGCTTGTGTGTGTGTGTGTGCTGGGAACTGGAGAGTAAACAGTCCAACACTAGCCTTTGATTTAGGCTTTGGGGACTTTGGGAGGTACAAGCCTTCACAAAATGTGCTTTTTCTGATGGATAAGCAGTGAGACGCATTTGTATGGCAACTGTTATGGTACGTGATAGAGACTGGGGACAGTACTAAATTTTTTCCTTGAAAGGCAGCAAGCTCTAAGTTGCACAGAAAGAGCTGGGAAGCTTATGAATAATCTTTTATGGATATGAGTTTGTTTGTGGTGTAAGCCTCTCCTCCTGTTGGCTGGTCTGCTGACCTTAAAATTTTAGGTGAGTTTCTGAAGCCTCACCTAATGAGGCCATGTGCACACACAGGCATTTGACAGAAATTGGGTCATGTCAGTCTTCTCACTATCGTAAAAAAAATACCTTACTAGTATTAGTGAAAATTGCCTTTTTTTTTTTTTTTTTTTGTGGCAGAAGGGAGGCAAAGAGTACTTTGCTGTCTTAACAGCCTCACCCCTGGCAGAATCAGTTAAAATGGAAAGTTATTGCAGCGTGAAGATCAGAGCAAAGACTCTGACAGAGTGCAGCTGGTTCAAATCAGCCTTGATTAATCCATCATCTATGATTGAAAATTGGTGGTGTAAAGTTGTCAAGGTCACTGCATACAGGACAAGGCTGATGGTGGTTATTCCTTGAGGGGCTGGGCTTTCATCCACATTTACACCAAGCCCTAAATGAATAATACTTAAAAAATGAAGGGAGACAGTGGTGCCTAGCAAAGGCTTATTCCATTCTTTCTGAATTTACTTGGGCTTAGATCCTCAAGAAGGCAGATATGGGACGAGCTACTACTTTTGGGACCTGCAAGTCCAAAGTTAAAATCCTTATAACTGTATTAACCCTGGAGGGGCCCATGTCTACAGGTGTATTTGGGTTTTGTTACTGAAGTGACACAGGTGCCTTAAATTCTGCCGCCTGGCTCAGAGAGAGGTAAATCACACCTGTGCTGGGTGGTCTAGTCTCTAGCTGGGGCTGTAGTCTCCCTGTGCTTCTCAGAAGGAGGTTTCTCTGCATTTGTCTTGATTGTGGCCACTGATCTAATAGCTATTTGTTAGGGTATATGTAGGAGAGTAGGTTCTCTGTTGCTCTGTAGAAGGGGAGATTGGTATTATGGGAGGACTGATGTTGACACCTTCCTTTATTTAGGAAGATTTGACTCATCTTCTGGGTGAGTGCTCTAACTGCTAGACCACGTGCCCTTTGGAGAGGGGAACAGCTGGCTGCTGAGAGAAGAACGAGTGAGTATGATGTTTTCACTTTGGGATTTGGAGGCATTGGGAGAGGGGGGGGAACTGGGAATCCTGAGTTATATAAAATAGCAATAAATTGGGGGAGGGGGGAAGGAGTGCAATCCAGGTTGTTTTCCTCTGCTAGTATACCTTGAGTACTGTGCTCCTCTCTGGTCAGTGATTGTGTAACTATTCAATGTGGAGTAGATCTGCCTTAGTTTGTATGAGTGCAAGCATTGCTTTTTCTCCTATGTCCCAAGTAGCCTGTTGCCAGAGTATCCTCCTTGGAGCCCTGTGCTTGAGTTTCCTCTGGCAAGGAGGGATCTGA
This sequence comes from Fregata magnificens, assembly GCA_013389945.1. Lineage (NCBI taxonomy): Eukaryota > Metazoa > Chordata > Aves > Suliformes > Fregatidae > Fregata > Fregata magnificens. The sequence continues at coordinate 50,245 of WAAD01004384.1, forward strand.
ACCTGTGACTTTCTGTGTACTTGATCCTGGGGTTAGATAGGCTTCTTTATAGCAAAGCTTAAAGATGCCATGTTCCCAGTGAATCTGTAACTGCTATTTGCTGGCCAGGTCAACAGCGTTTGTGTGTCAGTAGAAAACATATTGCAGGTAGTAATGACAGCTGGGGGAAAGGTATTGGTTAGCGCAGAGAAGGGGGGGGGAAGCAGGAGCAGTGGTTCCAAGAGACTTCTTTTTGCTCAAAAAGTTCAGGAGACTTTTCGAGGTATGTGGGGAGGTGCATCTCTGTAGCTGAAGGAGAAAGCACTTTGGAGAAATGGGCTTTCTGTGCTCTCAGCACTTCCTGCTGACAACCTTAAGAGGCTCCTGTTGTGTTCTTGGAAATTGCCATTAATTACCACTGGAGAGCCCCGAACATCACAGATAACTAATAAACCGCAGAGGGAAGAACATGGGAGGGAGTGGTGGTGTTATTTTTCTTCTGGGCTCCATACTGAGTAGCAACACTGGTCCTAGCGTGCATTACAACAATTGGGTTATGTTTCAGCTGAAGCCTTGTAAAGGGCTCTCCGTTTGGTGAATGGGCTGTTGTGGTGCCCCTTCTGCAGTGGACTGCAGTGTTTGTATGGTGCATAGGGACCCTGGGAGTGTAATTCAGATGCCACATGCTCCTTCACAAGGCAAAACAACACTAAAAACATGGGGAGCTACAAAACTGCTGAGACATTTTGTGGCTGCAGCTTTCATTTCTTTCAGAAACACAGGATTGTAATTCGTTGAGCCCTATTTTTCTGATAACTGCTTAAACCTTAATATCCTGAAAAGCGTGGTATTTTTCTATCACAAAGGAAGGTTTATGGTCCATATTTCCATAGAACCTCATCCTTAAGCAGAAATGGTCCATTACATAGACTAAACTTCCTGAATGTTTTTCAAGTACTTATGTACTTTAATAGAATCATTAGTACTACAATTACTTATAAAGAAAAATGCCAACTAACTAGAAAAATGCTTTGCAGGTCTTGGGCTGTTCATATGTATAATGCTGCTATGTACCTTATCAGCAAGGAGATCCTTCCTTCTGCATTTATTTTGAAAGCTGGTATCATGTTAATAAGCTGAAGGCTTCCTTAAAGCAAGGCTTATAGGACAGTCAGATCCTACTGAACTTGTAATTGCTATTTGCTGGCAGGGTCAACAACTTTTCAGATCTCAGTAGAATACTGAATGGTTGCAAAACTATGCTATCCAAATACAACTGCAAATATATCACCCTCTACCTCTGCTCCACCCGCACATTGTAAATAGCTAAGGGAGGAAAACATCTGCTGTTGAACAAGAAGATTCCTAAATGATAGACATCAATAATTTAACCAATTATAATTTATTTATTTCTTCTTTACTCATTGCACTATGGCTAAAATGAATGTTTTTGTGTTGTGCTCTTTTCTAGCAGTACTATTACCATAAGGAGAGGTTCCTTTTTTATTTCTGCAAGTTCAGTGCATCTACAGGCAACAATTTATGACAGCAGAATGAACTAGTGTAGGCAAAGAATGACAGGCTGAGAATTAGTCTGCTTACAGAAACCCTGAGCAGACAATCTCTAGACTGTTCAGGACACAGCGGGGAAAATGCGCTTTTAGTTAGATAAGTAATTACTCACAATGGCCATCAGGAGTTTTACAGTGTGTTATTTTTCTTGTTAATCTATAAAATAGCTGACCTAAGGTTTGTACCTAATTCTGAGGAGAACCTGTACAGTTTGCGTAATTCACCTTGAAAGTGGCTACTGAGCTCAAAATGTGTCATTGTAAGAATTACCATCAAGCAGAGGCAATGTGGCTTGAGGAAGCTTCTGTACTCACTAGACAGTCTGTTCATTGCAGCTCAGTATTGAGTAAAATCTAATTTTGTTTGTGTTGGAAGCTAGATACCTTAACAAAAAAGAAACCTGAAGATAGGGTGTTATTCAGGATGTTCAGGTTTCTATAACCCATTGTAGTAATACTGCATAGAGGGTGTACAAAAGCACAGGCCCCACTGTTGATATAACAACTCATGCTGTTGTAAAATAACTTAGGTTCGGAGGGACCTCTGGGGGTCACCTGTTCAGAGGTGCCCTGCTCGAAGCAGGGCCAGCTTGGAGCAGGCTGCTCAGAGTTTTGTCCCGTTGAGTTTTAAATATCTCCAAGGATAAAGCTTCCCCACCCCTCTGGCCCATCTTCTCATGTTTGATCACTTGCATGGTGGGGGGAAAAAAAAAATTAAAATCATGCAAATACGTAATCAGAATTTCAAGCACTGGTCTCAGTTTGGTGTTGTCTGCAAACTTGCTGAGAATGTTGTCTAGGTCACTTAAAGACTTGAAATAGCATTGACTCTAATATCTGTCTCTGAGGGATGTTACTAGTGGCACCAGCTGGACTTGATGCTGTTGATCATAAGATTGGGGTTTTTCACTTAAGCCAGTTATGCTGTGTTTATAGGGTTGGGGTAGTAGCTGATGACTTATACGTTTCACCATGTTGCGCATAGCGTGCCTGGATGTACTTCCTCCCTTGTTGGCTAACATCCCCCATTCCCTCCCCATTTTAAAAAAAGAAAAGCAAATGAAGTGTTGTGACTAGTGTGCCACTTATGAGCCACACAATCATAACTGACATTGATATATGTCAGTTATGCTCAGAGAGCAGCCTCTGGAGTTCAGTAGTGCCGGCCTGAAGGGCCCTTGTTCTTTTTTTTCCCTCCTCTGCGGAGCACCCATGAGAACATGCCGTTTGTGCATTGTGTGGCTTGTACTTCAGGAACAGCAGATCCTCGGCACTGCCAGCTTTCATGGGTTTGGGAGTAAAGTTTCACTAGGCTGCTGCTTTGTTGTGTGTACAGCACCAGTGGATCAGGGCGAGTGTTGGACAGGTGGGAGGCAGGCAGCATGCCCGGAATATCAGCAGTAATATCCACCATAGCTCTTGTTCTGACTCATTGCCTTGACTGTCTCCTGCCCGAGTTCGACTACTAGTGATGGCCCTAGGGCCAGTGTTGGTTATAGAGCAGGGTTTGGGAATAGCTTGTATTACCAATAGAGTACGTTAATTACAAACAAGTGGAGGTTACTTAGCTCCTGTTAATGTGAAGCATAACTTTGAGTACCAGGTGCCCTACCCTGGTGGTGGGTAAACAAGCTGGATGTCAGGGAGCAGCGAGGGCAGACGGCTCTGCAAGGGCAGGTGAGCTGGGAGCCAAGGGTGATGCTGAGCCAGGCAGAGCAGTAACCTCCCTGAGCTTACAGACGCCTCCCAAACCAAGGGCGAGAGGTCTCAGCCAAGACCTCTCTGGTATCTTTCCTCTGCTGTGGCTCTTCCCAGCAGCTGGATCACAGGTTACCACTGTGCCGGGTCAGAGCAGGCCTTGAGCAGCCAAACCCTGCCAGGGAGAGGTTGCGGAGCATCTTGGTGCACTTAGACCCTTACGTTACAGCAGGAGAGATGCATCTCTTTAATTTGGACATCTGTTGCCTTGTAGGTGCTACTGAACATAACAGTAAGACTTGTTATTTTTATAGTGGTTTTTTTTATAATTGATAAAGGGAATTAGGACCTGACATTTAATGTGTTTTATCTAGCAACTTAATCAGCTGTGAGACTGGCTGTGCAAAACAGATCTTAGGCTGTTAATGAAGATTCCTCTGATATGTGTAAGACCTGAGGTATACTGACAGCAGACAGAAATGAAAGGAAAATTTGTGTATTTCAGCTACAAACTTGACAGAAGGTGAATTAGAGAGCAGTAAAGTCAGCCTGAGTGTGATGGCTAGACTATATTATATTATGGGAACCTTATTTCCAGATTAATATACTGCAAAAGAAAGGGGATAGTATTTACAAATCAAGAGACTCAAATCCATAGCCTTGTGTCTCTGACTGAGAGCAGGACCATCTGTTTCTTGCTAGCATTTGCAAGTGTCAGCTTTCATTGTTTCCCATCTTCCTTGCTGCTCAGAGAAAAATCACTTGCTAATTAACAAGGAAAACATCCCAGGATGTAATAAATATTGAGACCTTTCTTTAAACCTTTTTGGCTTTACTGAGATCTGTCTGATCTTCAGATGGCCAGCTCTTAACAAATGATGGTGCATTTCATAAATAGCTGTCATGTCCCCTGTGATCTTACCTACTCTGCTCAGGAGAATGGCAACTTGTTTGGAAAACAGGTGGCCTTAAGTCATGGTTCTGCTACTCTGCTGGCCAAATGGTAAGGCACCTCTTTTGCTTTTACTGCTTTCCCACTATTTTTCTTGCCATGATGTCTTCATACCGGTTAAAAATGCTATGGGTTTGTTGCATTGCAAGTGGTCGCAGGGTCATACTTTCAGTTCCGACTGGCTCCTCTTTGTTCTGTGCAATTACTATTCACAAATTAATTCGCTACTTATTTGCTCCTCTAGATGCTTCAGTAGAAATGTTACATAAAATGGAGTCTAATGTTAATCCCTGGGGAAGCACACTTATAAATGCCTTTCTTATTCGAAACACTGCTGCCCAACGTTGCTCTCTGCTTATGATTTCCAGTTAACTTTCAAACCATCTGACGGTGCTTCTGTCCAAACCAATTTGATTCAAACGTTTTAGAGATTTTTGTGAGGCAGTGTAATGAAAGCCGAGATATTGCATCTCCTGTGTTCCCTTCAGCTACTGTTTTTTGTAATTTGATCAAAGCAATCAATCTTCCTTGGCCCAATTTGTTTTATTGGCTATAGTGCCATTGCAAGCAACAGCACACAGTGTGGGATTTTCATCCTGGATTGAAGTGGGAATGTTTCAGTGACAGTTACCAGGGTTGCTACCACTTCTGCCTAGACAGACAGGCATTACCATACAGGTGATGAAAACAGAAAAGACACATAGATGACAGAAATGCAGCACTCCGTCAGGAGGAAAAGCGCTGTGTTGGTTCTGTTCCAAAGTTGCCATGCAGATGCTGAGGTAGCGGTAATGATACTGTGGCTCAGCACACACACTCAACCTCCTCTTTGTTGGGCTTGCCCGCATAGGCTTTTTATGTCCATTTCTCTTCTCTCAGCATTTCATGCGCCGTTGTCTGACTTAAGCTCTAGGTGCCACAGTAATGCATGTATTAAAGCACTTTTCCTAGGCAAAGTGGGCCAAAGGCCTCTTCAGAGTTGTCTGAAGGAGCTGCGCTTCTCCAGGACTAACAGGAATTGGTCTGGCTGAAAGCTAACAGCATAATGAACTAGTGACTAAAATTCAAGATACAGCAACTTTGCAAATCCTAGTCAAGAGACCTTGTTCTCCCTGGTTGGAATACAGTCAGAATTATAACAAACCTTGGCAAGCATAAACTCTCTAGCGCTCGTGCTCCCTGCCAGCACAGTAACGTGCTGCAGCCGGCTCTGTACGGCAACAGTTGGCTCTGCTGCCCATGTAGCTTTGTATCTTCCCAGCTAGCCTGTCAGCCATTTTTCAGAGAAACCTGTAGTTCTGAAAGTGCCCCTTAGACCTGTACGTATCCTTCACTTCTGTGTGCTTCAGCATTAGCACAAGGGAAATGGAGAAAATGGGTTTACAGTTGGCTAAATGCTCAAAGCTAGGAAAAGCCTTCCTGTGTGCAAATGCCCCAAGAGGAAAGCTTTCAGAGGTTATCTGCAGCTTTTGGACTGAGAAAGGGTGAGAGGAGAATTAGGTTGAGTCCAGCAGCATTCCGCTGTGCAGCTGGAGCATGCAGGGTGCTGCTAGCGTCCAGTTGGTGCCATGTGCCAGCGTGCTCTCTGCTGCCCTGGCAGTACCGCCGTGCTGACCGAGCTTCCCTTAATGGCTCTTGCATTTGGAAATTTGTCTAAAAGCACTTGCTGTCGCAGCTGTTCAGTGTGCTGCTTCGCCACAATGACCGGGCTGGAGCTCTCCGCATGCGTCTGAAATGTTTCCTGCTGGGGCACAAAGCAAACTGCTTTTAGTGGTGTAATGCCCTGACTTTGTGGGGAATCACAGCATTGCTGAGGTGGTGTGCTAAAAGAATGTGTATGTGGTTTTTTTTTTTTTCCCCCTCTTCTCCTTGAAAGACAAGGATTCCTGCTTGTGCCTTGTGTGTGTGCTGCATAACAACCTGTCTGTTTGCAGCTGGCAATTTGCTGCGAGAGGACCTACATCACAAACAGAATTTGTGACTGCAGTTGAGGGGTGTATTGATTTTATGTACTGTACTGCTCTTCATCTCTTTGGGGGTCAGGATCATTACAGCTGTGCTGAGAGCTCCTGATTTCTTCCCCGTGTCCCTTAACTGGTGAAAACAACCTAATATGCACAGTTTTCTGGAAAATTGGGAAATAGCGTGGAAAAAATAGCATGTGCTCAGAAGCATGTCACCCAAATAAATGAAATGGGTAATGTTGCCCTGAGCAAATAGGATTTATAGCAATTTCAATATGTGGGTGTGGGGAAAAATACAGACAAGTGTAATAAAAGAAATATTGGTTGTTTTTTCAAGCAATTGCTGTGTAAAATATTGTCCTTGGGACAGAAAAGTTACCTTGATGTTGAAATAATGCACTCAGCCTCTGCCTGTCAGTGTTATATCAAAGCCTTAGTAAATTTTTCATTCCCCTAGGCATTATTTTACAGCTATTGTCCTCCGTACCAAACTCCATTCATAACATGTATTTATAGCTGCAGTGATCTTTGAGATTCTTCGTAATATATAAAAATGAGGAAGCTGCCACAAAATGGCTTTTGGTTTCCTCTGAGACTTGCAAAATAGATGTTAAAAGCAAATGATTTAAACCAGCAATTTTATTAAAAATGTATTATTGCCATTTGTAGCTTTCACAGCTATTTTCCAGAACTACCCCAGGCTTCCAAGGATGAAGTGTGAAGCTTTGAATCTGCAGCTTTGTTTATAGTTTATTTTAAGCTTTGAGGCAACAAATCTGCTGGACCAAATTTGTGCCAGACTTATGCCAGTAGGGCTTCTGGTTCAGTCTGTCTCTCTCTATATATATATTCAGCTTTTGTTTCATTTCAGTGGGAGACAGTCAAGACAGAGAGAAACTAACGACTAGCTATATTCAGATACTTAGTTATGCAGATAAATACCCAGGTGGATTTACAAGTGTCTAAAGAGGTTATATGTTTCCTTGCTATTGGCTTTGGGAGTGAGCAACCTACTTAGGCCTGCCTGAAGGCTCTAGTAAATACCTAGGTACCATTTGGGAAGATCACCCATGGGCCAAATGTGTTTTTCCAAATCACACAGGACCTGGGATGGAGCAGGAATTTTCACCTAGATTTCCATGTTCTAGCTGGTGCCTTCCTCTGTTTGGAGGCCAGGCTGTGCAGCTCTGCTTTGCAGATCTGGGGTCAGAATTTGCATATTGATCCAGGTCTTATTTAGCCTTTTATTTACTTCCAAATGATCAGCGTGTACCAGGCCGTATTCCACTAGTCAGTCTGTTAAAGTGGTAAAAGTGGTGGTGTTTAATGAAGACTGATTAAATAGGCCAGACAATGCAGTCAGCAATTAAGATACATAATTCAATATGAGGATCACGAATCTCTGAAAGAAGTAGGAATCTGCCCAATGTTGTCAGTAAGAGGAGTGGTCAGCACTTGCGCTGGTAAGTTCCCAAAGCGGCAGGAGAAGATTAAGCACAATACACCTCCATTTGAGGTATAGGATACTTGGCAAACGGAGAACACATTGGTAAAGATGGATAATAGCTTTGAAAATTTTAAGATTTCAGTGTTGTTTTCTATGTACTTGTGCTGGTCCATATGCACATATGAATTACTTCATGCAGACAGAGCTCTTGAGCCGGAGATGAAACAGGCCTTCGTCAGTGGTAGAAGAAAGGGTTTCCTCAATGCAGAAGAACTGTGAGGAATAACATTGTCTCCCGCCTTTGCTGGAAGCATGTGGGGTTGGGGTGAAAGCATTGCTGTCCTGCGCACCTCTCCTTTGCACACCAGCATGAAGAACAGCTGGGAAGAGAGGTTCATCTTTGCAGGCGGCGGGAGAAGGGTTTTAATGCAGTGCTTGGCTTTACGTTGGTTTAGGTAGCTCGTTTTTCCTTCCTCTCTAACTATTGAAGAGCAAGATAAAATATAAGTGTAGGACAGACTTTGACAGTTGAGTATAACCTATTGATGAAGTTGACATTTATGTCAGCAGTAGTGGAAGAAATTCGGCTCAAGTTAGAGGGTAATGTTTGTGCTGCAAACCCTGCTTTGTGAGCCTATTTAGTGAGAGAAAACATTTTTTTATCTCTCGGAAAACAAAGAAAATCTTCACTGCTCCATTATGGCATCAAGAAATTACATCATAAATTGCTATTTTTGCCATTAAAACTGTTGGGCATTTTTTTTTTAAACCTAAGCCTTCATAAACAAAACAAAATAGAGACATTAAAGCAGATGAGATATACTTCAAGGTACTGACTAGATCACTGTTTTCCTACCTCCTGTTTTCATTATTCTTCACTTCTGATAATAGCTGCTTTAGAGGAGGTTTTAAAAATGGATTCTCCATGATGTTCTTCAGTGTCAGATATAAATAAAGGAAAACCGCTGCACGTTATTTTGTTGAAAGCTTCTTGTAGAGCTATGTAATCAGGGCAATTATAACTTCGCCTGTAGTTTGTCTTGTGGGTTTGCTGTGCATACCAATTAAATCAGTCAAGAATTGAACATAATTGCCTGGCCTCCTTGTACATCTGGAAACTTGCTCAGAGTGTAGTGGTTTCTAAGGCTGACTCCCCTGGATCCTACATTATTTATGAAAGCAGTTTTTCTTACCCCTTCAAATCTATTTTGAGGGTGTTTTGCTTTTTTGCTTTTTTTCTGCATTTCTCACTTCTTCAGTGTAATGGATCACAGTCAATGGTGAATGATGTACATCTGAAAAGCCCAGAGCTACTGCTCTTCTGTTAATGGAAGGAAGTGAGAAGGAGGAGGTAGAAGCTGGCCAGAGGAGGGGGGCAAAAAAAAAAAGTGGCCCACCTGGAGAAGCTACAATGCTTAGGACTTCCTGGAAAAGCCAGTATTCCAGTAGAGTGAGACTCTGGCATGGGTGCACGTACTCGGATGGGGAGGAATAAGACTCGGTGTCTTCAGATAGTAGCTTACTCTCTGCTTTTCTCCCTCCAACCTGTTGAGAATCCTAATTTTGTGAGTGCTCTCATAATCTTCTGGATCTTGGCATAATGCTGCACACGGACCATATATCTTCCTTTGTGCATGCAAGCTTGGTTCTCCTTTGGAAACATTTCCTTTGCAAAAGAAAAAGTGAATTTATTTTACACGTTCTCTTGGGAGCACAGTCTGGGCCATACTCCACAGAATGGTGACTCTAATGTCCAAACAATTCACCTTATGAATCTGTTGTTTCCCATCTTGATGATAGGGAATTGGCCACTGAGCTTCGGATCGGAAGCTGCCTCCTCAGGCTGCACCTCTTGGCCACCTGCCCTGTGCTCCAACCATCCCCATGTGCACCAGACCACCTTGACAGATAGCATGCAAGCATCCGTAGGGAGTAGGTGATGACTAGTGATGGATGGACAGCCTGAGTAATGTAGTAAATCCAGGTTTGAAAGGGATGCTTGAGGCTCTTGATGATTGTAAAATGTAATGACAGGAAAAAATGAGGGAAGCCAACATTGCATTGTTGAGGGAATATTCACTTCTGAACCAAAAGCCTGAATTATTTAAAAAAAAAAAAAAAAACCAACCCAAACAAACAAAAGAATGAGTGATTGTGGGTTCTAAGAGTTCCCTGTGTTCTTATCCTCTACTCCAGTGCTGGGGTTGTGGGAGTAATGAAGAAAATGAGGAGTGTTTCTGCATGTAAAATACTTATGTTATGAATTGATTAATAATGATAAAGGGCAAAGTCTTTCAACATTCTAATCTTGTGATATGGTAGCCAGTGAACACTGAAGTTGGCTTTTTTTCAAGTTTATTGCTGTGACCCTAAGAGCAGTAGAACTTCTGCATTTTTTAATAGATAATTGATTTAATTGATTTGACAGGTTATAAACACGATTATTTCTGCCAGGGGAGGGTGGGAATGAGTGTCTTGTTTGGTTATTTTATGAGATCTGCAAGTGGATTTCTAATCTCTTTATTCTCTTCTTACCTTCAGTTTTGTTTCCTGATTGTGGCAATGTGTTCAATAGATTATTCAAGGAAAAAATTATTTATTAAAGGTCTCAAAATGGTGAAATGGGGAAGAGCAGTCAATGGATTTTTGTCATAGAAATTAAATTCTATGTATTGTGGAATATAAGCATTTTGAATAACATAGTGCAGTGTCTTTACTGCCAAGCGTTGTTATATTGCTATATTGAATATTAAATACTCAAAAATTGGTTACAATATTGCATAGGTTTTTGGATGATATGGCTACAGCTCATAACACACTCATGACCTGATTATGGCTCAAAATCTAAGTAGAATCATAAAATGATGAATAACCTTAGAAGTATGTAATACTCTTGCAGTTCTTCAGTAATGATCAGTAGGACTAGATAATATATTGAGAAAAATAACAAATATTTATGGATAAGGCTTGAGGAGGAGTTGGGAGTCTTCATGTTTCTGACTGACTTCTCATAAACTGTAGCATTCAGGTGTCATTCAGTCTGGGTTTTTCATGTGGCCAGTCCTCTGTACTGAAGAAAGGTGGAGTTTTTTGTGTGTATATTGTCTGAGAAATCTCTTTATTGCCATTAGTAAATTAAAGAACATGCTCAAATGTAAGGGATGGAGACCTCATCTTTCAAATGGATGCTAAAATGAATGTCTGAGTCATTACATATTCCAGGAACATTTGGTAAATTTAGGGATGCAAGTCTGTTTGCTCATAACAAATTTCAAAATCATACTTAAGAAAATAATCCCTGTAAAATATTAGCACTTTATAATGTTTAACTGTATTTGATATATCTATATGGTAAAACTTTATTGCTTTTGCTTTACTATGAGAAGTGTTCTGAAAAGGGTTTTATTTATATAAAACACTAATGTGAGGAGAAACCAGGGAAAATGCCAGTGAACTTTCTCAGCAGATGGGGAGAGAGGAAAACCACTGGTATACAGAGGGCAGCGAACGAGGAGGAAATATAATGTGGAAGGGCAAAATGGGCTCTGAGGTGCTGAGGAAGGGTTGGTGACTTGATCTAAGGAAGATGTTCAATCCTGCCTGGCAGATTGCTTGTGTCCCGGGATTAACCTCTTGCACTTGTAGTCGATGGAAACTCTAAAAATTGATGCAGCCTCAAAGATGTCTTTTGACTGTATGTAGCAGTCATGGTGATAATAGTAATAGGGAGTATTACTGCCAAATGTGCCTGCCATTGTCTTTTAAATACGCAGGAGCTAGCAGATCAGTTTCCATTATCATGCCATCAGTTTACTGAAACTAAATGTTTAATTAAGATAGAGAAGCTATTAACGATCCATGTGAATATATTAAAAGAATAGGCTTTTTTATGGCACTGTTTAAAAAATAATTGGTCTTTTTTTATACTAGGCTAAGTTACGACTCCAATGTCAGCAAAATTTTGGAGATTACTGTTGCTTTTGGTAAGGTGAACTCTAGCAGTTGTGCCTGTTGGGCCCGGCTGGTGAGAACTGGGGGGCTGTGCCGGGCAGCTCCACCAGCCAGCCCTGGGGCAGCTTCCCGGGGAGAGTGGGAAGGGCTTGGGCATCTATAGAGCTCCAGTAATCTCGGTGTTTGTCTCTTCTGGAGTTTCAGAAAAACAGCAATAGATACATTTGGGTTTAAAACAAAAGAAGTATCCTACTGCGTGCAGGCAAAGCTGGATTTTTTTTCTCGTGGCCGTTGAGCTCCGTATTTAATAAAAGCTATTAGAATAACAGTGGGATGTGAAATATCCTGTTGAGTCTTAATAGAGGTGTTATTCATCTGCTGCAGATCATAGTGGTCTGTTAATACAGTGGCTGGGATGGTTTTTGCCACACCTGTTACAAGCTTGGCTACACCGTCATGGGTGATGTTGCCTTCTGGGATGACACCCTGACCGCTGATTAGACCCTTGTACTGGATTTACATGCTTCTAAACTTAGGTGCAGACAGAGAGTGTTTCTCAGACAGATATGCTGAGCAAGACCCTACCTGGTAACCCTTCTTAGGACTTGTTTTTGGGACCAGGTCTAATGTGTTCCCCTAAAGTATTCCCACTGATAATAGCTTTACTGTGCGTTGCATCTGTGTGTGCTCTGGCTGACAATGTAACCCCCAAGAGCACACTAAAGGAAGCAGTACGGAGAGACTAATACAGCTGCTATATGCATCTTCTATGAGTTGTTAGAGAATGATTGATATATCTGGGCCAAATAATGAAAACTGCTGTACGTGTAGCAGCGGTGAATCTCTACAAGTGTGTCCTATCCACATGTGAGTAATCTGTGCTCTTAAAGTATCCCAGGGACCTTATCCTAGATCCCATCCTCCAGCTCAGTTTGGGTTTTTTCATTTTTTTTGTTGCTAAAATAGTCGTCTTTATTAACCAGCATGCTATTTCCAAAATCTATTTTAACATCCTGTCAGTCTCCCCACCCTTCTGCTTTCAGTAGCATTCCTTCATTCAGATGATAGGACAGTTTCTCTGGGGTCCAGGTACCACCTCCTCAATTGCTGTAGCATTTGGGCTAGTCCTGTTAGCTGGGTGTCATTGCTCCTGTCCAGCTGAGGGTGAGGCACCAACCTTGTGAGCAAATAGCTCGTTCGGCATACGCTGAGATAGTTGGTAATACAAGTCCTGCAAATGAAATGGAATTAATTGTTAGCAGGATTTTTACCAGGAATGTTGTACCTTATTTATATGACTGGTGAAAGGACATCTGTGTTTCCTGCACCTTTGACTACTTTTTGAAGTGATATGGGAGGTGTCCATGGAGGTGCCCAGTGCTGGGCAAATGAAAAACCCAGGGACGGGAGGAAGCCTTGTTAGTGTTAGGAAATTAAGAAACAATAAACAGAGCTGGAAAACAATTGAGGGAAAATTTAGCTGCGTTATAAATATAAGACTTGAAGGACAAATGTATGGACAACTTTGGGCAAGCTACAACTGTCTCCACAAAAAAAAAAATCAATTAACCCCCTGCCCCCCATGCCCCCAAGTCCTGCCCCAAGAGTCAAGTGAGAGTGGTGATGCCTGCAGTGCATCCTGAGGCAGCGTGAGAATTTTTCTTTCTCTAAATAGCAAGGCCTTCAACACAACATAATAAGATAATGTAAATAATAGTCCTTCATCTAGCATGATTTGCTGACTTTGGGATGATTACAACAATTATAATTTATGGAAATATCAGGGAAAATTAACTTTCTAAAAATCTCCTGTGGTCTTGTGTTAATTTCTGATTGAAAAGTTTTGATTTTTGATAAATTGATAAAATTTGATATTTTTGAAAACACTCAATTTTTGGCAGCTGTGTTTGATTGAACAGCCAATTAAACTTGAGATGTAGTAAAATACAAGTAGTTTGGGGCCTTTTGTCTTCTGTAAACTACCTGAAAATGCTTTGCAATAAAAGCTGAAATGTCTCTTACTAGTAAGTTGGAAAACTGCTTTTTTGGGGGAGGATGGGGGGTATTGTCAAAATCCTTTTGCAAGGTAAAACACTGCACCCTATCCTTTTTCCTTGTTTTCATTAATGGGAACAAGTGTTTTTATGTGTGACTTGATATGTTGGAAAAAATGGGAAGGGATACAATAACAGGCTTGAGATCACTAGTTGTGAGCAGATTCGAGCTCAATAATGGTCTCTTGAAACTTACTTTGTATATACTTTTGCTGAAGAGCAATACAGCATTGTATAATTATGACTATAAAAGTGTAAAACCTGCCACCCCTCTGAATAAATTAGTGATATATAAACACCCAGATACATGTTTTGTTTCTGAGTGATGATAGAGGTAGTCCAGGGATTTGCAGTTAAGAGTTTGTCCTCCTCTCATGCTTTGATTGCACTCCCTATCTACTGGCCTTAGCTGACAGTTTTTGTTTTCAAGGAGAAACTCTGACAAATAGCTTTCTCTGTGACAAGATATGGTTTCATATTAATACTGAAAAGAAACTTGCCTTTCGGCTAGTGTTCTAGTGAGTTGCATAACTTCTGTAATAAACTGAACCCAGCACAAATCTTTAAAGAACCAATATTCCAATACTTAAAATTTAAATAAACAGATAGTTGTTTTTTTTAACCAAAGTAGTCTATCATTGGTAGTTTAAAAGCAGTCATCTGCCTTTCTTGCAAGCAAGAAGTCTTGCATAAGACCTTTTTGGTGCTACCATAATTGGATTTTACAGGCAGCTATTTGCATCATCCTTCATCTGCACATGTAATCCAAAGGTATGCTTGGCTCTCCCTGTTTGAGGGTGAAAGGACTGGGAGACTAAGGAACTGCAGCTTCTTGAGGACTTTGCAGAAGTGACTTCTCTACTCAAGGGTTTCTTTCAGTGGGAGAGGATTCATGTATGGAGACTGGGGAGTAAGGGGGTCAAGGCTGGTAGCTGGGGTGAGAAACCATAACATATTCCAAAGAAATTTTTTAAGAGATGCCATTTTTTTAGTTTGGTTTCTCTTTGCTCTCTTATCTTTCCAGTCTGTGGTATTTTGGGTAAGACATGAGGAAAATTAGTTAATTATTTTGTGAGGCAAAGACTTGAAAGCAGACTAAAATTTGAGCTCTATTCTGCATTCCTGTTTTGAATTAATCCTGAAATATGGCACAAACAGCCTGGTCTGTCCCTTACTGATCTCGGAGGACCTGGTGTGCCCAATCCCCGGTACAAAAGGCGGGAGCAACCGCAAAGCAAGGTTTAGGATTGCACCCCTGAACAGCTGGAGCTGTGTGGTAAAGGTCACGGAAATGTTACTCATGTACTTACAACAGAATGAGACAATACACAGTTTTGTATTTCAGTGGTTTTACAACCTTCTGCAGATCACTTCTTAACTCTGCTTGCTTTGTGAACCCAGGACTCTGCAGCCGTTTACTTGGGAGCCTTCCTGACACCCCTGCTAATCCATTGCTTGCCATCCAAGGACCGCTGCCGCATAACCTAGCTCAGATGTTACAGTGACTTCTACACAGGACAAAACCCTGCGCAGAGCGCAGTGGATGCTAGCTGAATTGCAATGTTGGGATATGTGGGTAGAGAGGATATAATGATCTTGGGTGACAACTGGCAAGACCTTTAGTTGTAAGAGCAAAAACCATGAATGGAAAAATTACTTAACTTGTGAGATGGAGTTTTCAGGCAAGGTGTTTATGAATCCAGATCTATCATCAGGTAATAAAAGTAGGATAACTGGATAAATGATGGTGAACTCTGACAGAGGTTGCAAGTTTAAGCACTTCTGAGAAAGGGAAGAGCTGGCTCTAAACTGAAACACCTAGATATCTTTGATGCTGGTTGACCTGACTGTGACTTACTCTACTAAGAAGAGTGCAAATTGCCAAGAGAGCAATAGTTGTCCTGCATCTAATCAGTGATCATAAGGGCAATGTGCAATAGCATCATTATAGAGTAGCCTGGGATTACATGCATGAAAAGAGGCTGGTAAAAGAGGATTTCCTGACTCTTTTAGTCAGAAAAATCCAGTCCACCAACTGAGAGGAAATTAAGGTAATAAAACCCCCTCTGACTAGCAGGCAAGAGAAAAACAATAAAGCTGAGGGTCTGAGAGCTGCATTTTTAATAGAACCTTCCATAATGAGGCGAATATTACCTGTGAATACATGAGTGCCCTCCAAATCAGCAGAAGTGAAGGGCTTAAGCTCTTATAGAATCAGAATTGTTTAGGTTGGAAAAGACCTTTAAGATCATCCAGTCCAACTGTTAACCTAGCACTGCCAAGTCCACCACTAAACTGTGTCCCTAAGCACCACATCTACACGTCTTTTAAATACCTCCAGGGATGGTGCCTCAACCACTTCCCTGGGCAGCCTGTTCCGATGCTTGACAACACTTTTGGTGAAGAAATTTTTCCTAACATTCAATCTAAACCTCCCCTGGCATAACTTGAGGCCATTTCCTCTTGTTGTATTGCTTGTTACTTGGGAGAAGAGACTGACCCCCACCTCGCTACAACCTCCTTTCAGGTAGTTGTGGAGAGTGATAAGGTCTCCCCTCAGCCTTCTTTTCTACAAACTAAACAACCCCAGTTCCCTCAGCTGCTCCTCATCAGACTTGTGCTCTAGACCCTTCACCATCTTCGTTGCCCTTCTCTGGAGGGCTCCAGCACCTCAACATCTTACCTCTTCATGGTAAGAGGCCACTTGTAACAACAGCTTACTCTATTCTCTTCATCCATCCATCCACGCATTTTTCTTCTCTCCTGGCCTTCACGCTTATCTTATGATCTCTTTTATGTTGTGTTTCCACATAAGAATTGCAGCTTTGTCCTTTTCAGATAGGAAATACAGACTCTAATACATGGGGTGATTTTTTTTTTGCTTGTTCCCTTTCCCTGCTAGTAACTGTCGTTTTGTGAGTGTATCCCTCTGTATATGGCAAGGGATATCTTAACTGTTCCTCCCTGCTGTGTGTGCTGAGATTTCCCTTCAAGGGAACATTAAAGAGAGCATAATAAAGTGAGCTCAGGTCACTTTGAAGGAAGTGGATCTCTGAAGGCTTAAAGTTATTCTTGATGTGGCTGATCCCTTCAATGTGGGTGGGCGTTGACTAATAAAATCAATCTTATAATGCGTGGATGAAGAGATGGCTTGAGTGTGTGTAGACCATGGATGAGCAGTAGTACAGTGTCAGCAACTGGAGTTCAGCAGGAGTGAATTTCTGAGGTGCGTGATCCTTCCAGTAGTGTGCTGGAGTGACAGGGCGAGGGCTGTGGGCACAGCAGCCGGTGATCTGATAGCAGAGCGAAGATACTGCACAGGATGAATGCACAGAGCCTGGGGGTAGCTGTTGCCCTATACTACTTGGAGCTTTATTTTTCCTGGATATTTTAAAAATTTGAGAGCTTGTTCTGCAGCAGTTAGAACAAAAGACATGCAGCTGGGAAGGATTTGTGCAGATCCAAGCATCTGGTCTCACCTGAGGAAAATTCAAGGCCAAGCTAGTGTTAATCATCTAATTTAAATATGCATTCTGGCTGTACATGTTATTCTTTTTTTCTTATTTAGCATGAGATGTTGTTAAACTTATAGCTGTCATCTAGTTTTGTTTGTTGGCAGTATGTGGCTCAGGTACTCTATAAGTTATCAAATTAACTTTTTTCAGTTGCAATTACCGGTCTAATGAATAGTGTAATTAAAAATGCCACTACCCATTGGGAGCAGTAGAAACTGCAAGGTGTTTCCTCCTCTTGTCAGAGTGCCAGCACAGAGCAAACTTCGGTTGAAATTATAGATGTTCAAGTCGCGTTGAAAAACCAAGCCACGGGCCTGGCTTTGAGTTCAGTGTTTATTTCCTGCTGCCTGATAGCAGTATTGTTCTTCTGCATGCGTCTATCCTTTCATTGTTAATAACAAATAGTAATTCTGGCAGGTCTGATGTCATGGCGCAATCCTTAATCTGCACAGCGAGTTTTGCATTAGTTAATTATGAATGGGACGTGCCTGCTGGGGTGTGAGTACGGGGCAATGCTTTCCAAAGGGTGCCGGTGACTCTGTTGGATCCTACTCCTGAGACAATCTTTTTCCCAAGACATGACTGTAGATGTCAGTGTTTAACTAGTGCAGTGTTACTGACTGCCCTGCTGTGTTAATTTAAGTCAACATTTGATTCTGGCTTTTCACTGCAATGGGAAAAATGTGCTTTCCAAACTAGGACTTGGTATCTGAGAAGAGCGGTCCCCTTCAATGAAATAGTGCTTGATTTAAAAGCCTTTTTTTCCTTATTCATAACGAAATTACCTCTATGACCTTGCATCTTCCCACAAAAAAAAAAAATCTGAATTACAGACTTGTAAATACTTGCTGTTGATTTGAAGCTCTGGGTTTGGGTTTTTTTGTGTGTGTGTGACAGGATGCCATACAGCATTGCCAAATGGTATTCATGAGAAGCATAAAATAGTTCTGCATGCTTTTCAGTATTTCCTGAGTTTGTAAATAAGTATTTTTACCAAGAACTTGTATAGTTCAATTCATATATGTTTCTTAATGGGACAACTGAAGCATATTGAAGGCTCCCATTGACAGTAGAAGACTATAACCATAGAACATGGCAATTTTTGCACAATATATGCCGTTTTTTAGCGTCTTTGTATGATCTCATTAAGCCCTGATTTTTTTAAAGTCTTATTTGAAGGGCACTGAGCATTTTAATTAGACTCCTTTTTGCCAAACCCAAAATATCTTTTGAAGATGAAGGTGGGGTAAAATTATCAAATTTTGGAGCATCTGCTGAACTGTGGAGTTGAATTCTGTGTTACGTGAAGGCTACTGGTTAAAACAAATGTAACGAGTATATATTGTTTCCAAACTAGGTATGCTGCATGTATTACAATATGAAACACAGTTAACTTATATGCCTGTGTCTGACTTTCAGGATAACAGGCATTGCATATTATAACGGGCTTCCAGGCAACTGCATCTGTCACTACCCAGCGAAATCTTTCAGCTAATAGAACAACGTGCAAATAGGACTTGAATTCAACATGCTCTGGTTGTCCAGTGCCAGAAGTAAAGTCTGCAGAGTGCTTGTTGCTACACAGTCATTTTAGAGTGCTTCTTCAGCATTCTAGTTAAAATTTAAACAGGTGGATAATATCAGTTCCAGTTGTAATTGAAAGAGAGGAGGAATTCCAATAAAAAATTAAAGGGAAGATTTCTTGTGAAAGGAATGAGATGGTTGTCTTCTGGATAAGAAACTCTAGAAATGTTATAGGTGGGACAGGTAGGGCAGTCCTTTAACCTGTCTTGGTATTTCTGTGATTGGGGCAGGGGGTAAAAAAAAAAAAAAAAATTAATCTGGTTGCAATTTTTGTGTCAAGGTTCCTAGCTGAGGAAAACTTGGCTGGGCTGTGCTCTCAAACACTGCAAAATTCCAGCTGGGACAGGACTCTGCCACCTGTGTCCTGTCCAATGTCCCCAGCTATTGCAGGACGGGGAATGCCGGCTGAGTCTCACCTCCCCTGAGAACCTCACTTTGCTCTCCAGAGACCTGTGCCTTGGGTGTGGAAGCGGCGGCTGCTGGCTTTGCATTTGGGGGGACAGGAGTGATAGGAGTGAAGAAAATGGGAATGGAGAGCCCGTGGGAGACTGAGGGGTTGGAAGTGGAGAGAATTAGAATGTATCAGTGAGAGCTGCTTCCAGTGGAGAGCATAAATGCTACTTAACAAGGACCTGAATCGATCTCTTCTGGAATAGTGTGTACAGTTCTGATGACCCATGTCCAAGGAAAATAAACTGGTGCAAAGAAAGCTTGCTAGTGTGATAAGGAAAATAGAGAGCTTACTTTATGAGAGGAGACTAGAAGAGGTTGGCTTGCTTGCTTAGCATAGTATAACGAAGGCCAAGAGGGGATATGTTTGCCTATAAATATATCAAGGAGATAAATATCAGGCAGGGAGAGAGCTCCAGCTGGAGGCCAGCTAAAGCTTGGTTCCTAGTAAAGGGTGTGGCTGGCATGAGGATGAGGGGGTATAAAACACCTATTCTTTTCCTGGCCACAAAAGTGAAGGCACTGGTGCCACTGTCCAGTGGGAGTGGTGGGAGATGAACCACAGTATTGAAGGTGGTGATCAATCAGCCAAGGACTGACAAATGAAGGGTCTGATGATCCCTCAGAGCAAGTTTCAGGGGAAGGGAGCAGATCAGCACTTTGGCCAGACTGGTTATGATGCACAAGGACCTTCCAGTCTCTGATAAATTGAAATCTTTTGACTTGATCCTGCGCTCATGTTTCTGTTAATATTTGTGGGCTTCAACACAGCTTGCCACAGGCAGGAGTGTTTGCCCATGAAGATGTCAGACTAAAGCTTGTCCAGAACCTTTTAACAGGAAGATTTTTTTTCGTTGTTTGCTTCATGGCAGCCTGCCATTTCTAATTAAATTTAAACTTGGTGGGTTTTCTGGAATATGGGAAAGCTTTGGGGTAAAGCTGGAAATAACAATAGACTAGTTGTTAAGGCACTGATTTGGCATACTACAGGTTCAACTCTCCGTCAGCCTGAACTGGACTTGAGAACTTTAGCTTGGCATCTCGTATCTTTGGGTGGGTGTGTTTAGTCCCAGTGGAGTCCTATTTTGTTCTCTCTCCTAATCGGTTACAAAAATTTTTTTTAGGAAATGTATGTGTAAACCTCTATTGGAAATGGGGATGTCCTAACTAGGGTCTTTTAGGAAAGTGTGTTAGAGGCAAGAACTGAGAACAGCACGTGTTTTGGGAGCTGTGCAGCTGGATTTTTCCTAGAGCTCAGGTGGTTATTAAAGGCTCTCAGGCTACCACATCTATCTCCATTAATGTGAGGTGCAGAAAGCTGCAGACTGTTTCCATATCATGCAAAGTTGCATATGTTTACTTAGAGGAGAAGGCAGTTGTTGGTGGCTTTGCTGGATTAGCTGATCTCTGAGATCCTTTAAAGTCAGTTCAAATGTCACTGTACTAGTTGCACATAAAAAGCTGTATTTCAGAATTTGTCAAAAACTTTACAGCATGCTGTGGGAAACAAGAACTTTAACTTCAGAGATTAATTTCTATTCTTTCTTCACTTTCTAATTAAAATGCATGCTAGGAAATGCCACTTATATCAGTAAAAGCCTGAGGCTTTATTAATGTAAAACTCGTAATTAAGTCTGCTAACAGATTTTTTCATAATTTATATACCTTTATGGAAATATTTAGCCATGAAAGAGTAAACTTGTAGGGCCCAGTCTTGCTGTCTAAACGTGGGTAGCTCAGGAATTTCTAAAGCAGATGCCTGTCTTTCAAAATGGACCGCAGAAGACCTATGGGCTTTTAACACTGTGCAGAGGCTGTTCTCTTTCCATGCCACTAATTGCCAATAATTTAACTGGAATGGCTTTACCCTGTGAGAGGGCTCTATGCACACAGACACTAAGCTCTGCCTGCACCAAGATTCTGTCACTGGGAGCCCTTCTAAATTGAAAGCTGACTTAGGGCTTTGTACAGAGCAGCTCCCAGGGGAAATGCTTCACAGGAAAGAGAACAACAAAGAGAAAAGGCTTCCCTCTGGGAAGGTTTTCTGGATTATATCCAAGCTTTGGACCACTGTAGATCCTGTTGCCTATAGGAAGCATGTGCCCAGTTCTCCATGTTGGACTGAGATTTAATTTTAGCCTTAGCTTGAGGGTCTTCTGCACTTCAGCACCTTGTGGAATTGATCTTTTTGCTTTGTAAAGACATTGCTGAGATAACTGTATTGCTGGAAGATGTATCTCGATCCAAAACCACTAACTGCATCCTGTTTGTGTTGAAGAACTTGTTCTGCATTTGTGAATCATCTGTGAGAGATGGTTGTGATTCAGCACCTCCTACAATCAAACCTGGTCAGGTCTCCATTTGCACAATCTCCATGGCTGTCACTTAGCTGAAACAGGATCTCCTCTGCTGGGATCTGAGAGTTACTGTAACCCAGGAGAAATTTGTCAGGAGAGTCAAAACCTGTGACTCCCAGGAGAATTTGGAGACTCGGGAACCCCGCTAGCTCTGTACTTTTCTTGCCTCTTGTAAGAATTGGTATCCAAAGTTCAGGTAGGCTGCGTATTTTGTAAGCATTTGCAGCAGGGAGAGCAAATGCTCTCTCTACATTACCACTTTAGCTTGGATTAACAGTGTGGTTTTGAAATTTATCTCCCAACTGTCCTTGCTTAGAGTACCTTTGTTTGCATAGTGGGGCAGTCTTGGAGTATATAACCTGGATTTCTTTTGGATGAAGCTGAACTGCAGAATACAATCTAGGACTGCATCTAATATGCTTCAGTGACCAATGGGCATGTTGTTCTGCGGGACCAACTAGGTTTGGTCTGAAGGGTAATATCTCAGAAATGTGCATAAGGCAAATATTGGATCTTTAGCACCACCTGTTTTACTCCGTAGGCCTGCTCCCACTGTGCTGTGCTACTTGTCAGAGTAGACATATAACCTGAGCCCTTCAGAGCTGATGGCAAAGAACCTCTTTGAGCCAGGAATTCGTTCAGTGTGAAGAAGATAATCCTATGGAATATATGAAGATTTTCAGTAGACAGCCATTCTTTATAACTCCATGACTCATAGTTAAGACTTGGATATAACTTGGTATTACTGACATAAGTTATGCTGCTTCACTGCCTGTAACTCAAGGTAGGACTTCAATACTTCTTTAATTTGCCTAACTTCAAAAAACAAACACTCCAACAAACCTAACCTGATTTTGGAGCAGTCCCAATACAAACAGTACAAAAAGTTGTCTTGGGAAGCTAGACGTTTTAAATAGCGAGATGCTTGGTGAAAGGCAGACACAGGCATCTCTAATGAAATGGAAATGCAGTCACGCTGAAGCACTCATAGAAGGGTGCTTCCCTTCTGCTGACATACAGGTCTTCAGGTAGGATTGCACTCCTCTTGAAGTTAGCGTCAGAATTCCTCTGGATTCCACTGAACAAGGGTCATGTATCTGTCAGCCTTTGTCTGACACAAGGCTGTCTTGCAGTGAAAACAAAACCTTTGCCCAGGTGTGCATACATTGCATACAGACTTGAATATTTTTCCCCTAATGTACTGTCCACCTTCCCAAGTTTAAGATATTTTGTTCATTTTACTTTCTTATAGCAAAGCAGAATGTTCCTGGGGACAGCAGAAACTGGTGACATACTGATTTGAGGCTTTGTTCTGCACTGTTAAATGAAATACTATCTCATGATCTGGTAGTGGGTACAGCGGGGGGAAATCTTCTGACTCACTGAACGTGTATGTGGCAAGGTCTGAATTATGATTCCTATCAGTTTATGTGGGGCTTAGGGTTGTTCTGGGCAGAGTATAACCTTTAACTTGATTTAAATCATGTCAAATGCCTAGGGTCTGGGGAGAAGAGGTGGGATTGTGTAATTGCAGAGTATTAAAATCCTCAGGCAGGGTTAGTTCAGAATATGAAAACTCAATTACTTGTTCTGGCAATTACTGAGTCATCACAGGCTTTCACGCTGCACACCACACAGTTTAAGAGTCAGATTCTAAGTTCACAGCATGCTACAACTTTAGTCATCCTAACTTGCATCCAGCAGACTTGTAAGAACAGCCCTATTTTCATTAACTGGAATAGTTTGTGTTAGCCTCTACCTGTAGTACTGAGATCTGAACCACAGAGGCTGCATAATGTGACACTTTTAGCAGTATGAACTCATGTGTTTAGACCAAAGCAATTCGTTGCATGCTGTAGCTTATTCGCACACGTTTGTGTACATATTGGGTCAGCAGTGGGAGCTATTGCAGAACAGTGGGCTATATGTGGTTCCATTGTTTTAAATATGTCAACTTTGAGGCCTCTCTGTGGAAGGTTTGGTTGCATGGGACTTTTTCAAGGTTTCTTAAGAAAGGTTTTTCCAGTGTTTAGAGTAAGTATTCAGAACACTTAGCAATAACATGGCTAATTCTCAGGAGTTGTAAAGGATGGCAGTAGGATACTCAGCGGAATGCAACACTTTGGCTTACAGGGTACCACCCAAGTGGGAATTGTAAGATCTAGTTGCAAACCTTTCATTAATACGAACACCCACGTGACCTTGGGCAATTTCTGCTCCTTGCTTCTGTTTCTTTTCCTGTCTTTTCTGCTTTCACTGTCAGCACACGGTGCTCTTCTGGTGAGAATTGTCTGTTGTCTTGCGGGCTCTCGTAGAAGGAGAATTTGCTCGTGGTTTGCACCTCTGGATGCTTCTGCAATGTAAGTGAAAAGAAAAGCTTTCACAGAACAGCGTAATTATTATCTTTCTAATATCCAGTTAGTTCTTTTGCAGAACATTCAAGCCTCTGAGCACCTGTCTGGGAAGTCAGTGGGCATGTTACAACCTAGGAGAGTGAAAAAGGTTTAAAGGGATAACCAGTGTACAGGCCATAGAGAGGGATAAGACATTTTTGTAAGAATTAAATCAAGGAAAACTGTAGTGGTCTTTTTGGGTTATTTGTTGTGAAGAGCTGATGGACTCCCTTTTTAAGCTCCCACATGCTCTCTTGTGGCTATCCACCTGCTTAAAATCAAGGCTACATTTGGCCCTCTGTGTTATGTGGCAAAAGGTGATGATTGGTCTGCAAGTGAGTTTCCTGATGTTAATTTCTAGGAGGGAGTTTTTAGTTTGATTGAGAGCTTTTCAGGGCTTCATAGGTTTGCTGCTGTATTCCCTGGTAGCGATGGGCTTGCCTCGTAGGGGCATCGGGAAGCTTAATGATTGTCAGGTTCTCTTCCACAAAAGATCCTTGGGCAAGAGGCAGTCTGAATACAATATGTGTCTTCAGAATGGCTTCAACCTTTTGCAGTTTGGATGATGGCATGTTGAATGAGAATCTCTGACTGACAGCAGTTGAGTGCCTGCAAGCAGTTCTTTCTTGTTATACGCATTTTTAGTTTTCCAATCATCTGCTGGAGTATAACCAGTCCCAAAGGCAGGCAGAAGAGCCTCTGAACTCATTGTCCTCTTTTCTTTTAGTGTTTAGGTACTGTCTGTTGCAACAAGTATGCTCAAATGTCTCAGCACATATTGTGCCAGTGCTTAGCTGCTTCTGCAGTGAAAGACTTCATCCTGAGTAGATGACAGCTGCAGTGGCATACAGGCTGTCTGTTTAAACCATCCTCTTCCAGGTACCTCTGCCCTCTGAGTGGCTCAATAAATGTTTGTTTTCAGGTTGTTTATCTGCAGTAAAGTTGTACCCTTGTTTGGGTTATCCTCACCCTGCAGATCTTGCTAGTGGGAGAAGATCTTGCTTCTGGAATTATTCTCTCTGAATTGCAAGGACAATTTGTACTTTCCAAGTGATAGGGACAGGCCTGAAATACAGCCTTGACCTGACTTATGTTGCTGGGTCAACTCTCTGGTAAGCAGGCCAGTATGATGCAAAGCAGTGTTGACTTGACTTCACATAACATTTTTGTCTTGGCTAAGCCTGGACAGTGCTCTTGAAATATTCATGTACAATCTCCTCAGCTTTCTAAAGAACTGGAGCAATAACATTAAAAGTTAAGCTAGTGGATAATTTTCAGAGCTATGATGCTGATTTCCATAAAAAGAACTGCTAATTACAGAAAATAATGTGTTGATTTGACCTTATAGACAAACTTAGCAATTTCATGTGGCTTGCTCCTAGCTACCTTAGGCTTTTTTTCTACATTGGACATATATTTGATAAATATTATTAGACTCGCTTGCAGTAATCCTTAGGGGTGTGTAGTCTTTCTTTCCATGAGATCAATAACACTTTCCTACTAAAGTGCTTTTTTGAAGGATAGTCATTCCAAATATGGTACACCCAGTATAAAACCCTGTAACTGTTAATTAAAACAGATTGAGGTTTGCACCTTCTGTTATATACTCATATTTGGAATGGTAAAAAATGAGAAGTTCTGCATAGGAAAGCTTTTTGCTCGGACATCGCAAATGTTGTCTCACCAGCTACTGATTTCCAAAGAGTGATACAAGATACCTGTTTTTCTCTACGTTTGTAGCTGGCAATAGATGTGGTATGTGTCAGAAATCATGAACGTTCTAATGACTGCTGTGGTGATTGAGAACAAATGCTGATATAATCAGGGTGCAGGATGATGTGCATACAGAAAAGTCCAGTTTAGGCATGACTGAACTGTTAATCATTTGAATGCATTCACGTGCTTCTGAGTTTGTTGCTGGTCATTGGCCAGTAATACTGTAGTAGCAACGATTATACTGGGAAAACGTGGTGTGCAGGGGCAGGAGTTATCAACTCACCAGATACTGTCACAGTAATTCTCTCTAGAAGTTCCCTACTGTATTTTTTTTCCTCAAAATCTCTGATCATGTAAGCTAGTAATGTATATCTGTGAAAAAGATTGCTGCAAAAGATCTTTTCCTGAAGACTTTTGTTTGGAAAACTTTCTGTTAATCAAGCTTGAAAAAGCAGGTTTGCAGTGTTACTTCATATGTAGTACTTGAAAGAAAATAGGTAGATACCTACATTTTTAGTATCAAACTAAATGGAGGTACCTAGTTCCCAGTCAATAGGCACATTCTTCAGAACTTGGGGTGCTTGAAGTCCCTTAATTTCCAGTGGCTGTTTTCCGGGAGCTCTAACAAAGTACAGTGGCTGGCAGAAGAGCATGAGGAATATGGTTTCTTGGAGGCTTGGCCTCGATAGAGGCAGCCTGCAGCAGCACAGTCTCTAGCAAAAACACTGTGAATAACTAGTGTTCTGGAGGCTGAACAGAAGTGTAGAATTGTTTCACACTGTCCTGAGCTGAGAAAGCTTTGATCTGTGCCAAAGTTAAAATCCTGATCTACTTTCCCCCTAATGGCCTGTCCCTTCAGTTTTCAGCTTTTTGAGAATTTTTTTGAGCGTTTAGATGTTTTGACACACTTGTTCTTGCTGATACGTGGACACTTAAGAGTCCTTGAGTCTAGGAGTTTATGATGAAGCTGCAGGAAAGCAAAATCATTAATTCACATAACTTTTTGATCCATCCCTAGTCCTTGGAAACAATCCCCAGACCTCAGAAGGTCATGCGTGGCATAGGCAGTCTGGCCATCTTTGCTTTCTGTCATTCTCTAATACTGAGAGTTAGAAACTCAGGCTGAGTAATTTTTTTTTTAAATTCAGCTTTCCCTCTAAAAGAGGGTGGTAAGTCTATTAAAACCACTGAGAATATTGTGTTACTCTTACTGCTTCACTGGTTGCATTTTTTTGGTGCAAGTACTTACTGTAAAATCTTTTCTTTTCAACAGTACTCTGCTCTTAACCTCAGCCTTTCTCTACCGTGGTTTTTAAAACAGGTCATCAGTGATCGTACGCTTATATCTTTGCATGTTTTAGGGACATGTACTGTATCCTCCTGTGCCCAATTTGTGTGTTTCTCCATCACTGCAAGGAAGGCACTTCTAAGGTTACTGCAAAGGCTGTTGGTGGAATGAAATTTTGCATGGTGGAAAAGGAAGCACCTTATCAAGAGGCACTGCAAGGATTGAGGTAGATATAGTGTGGAGTGCCTAATAGTGCCAGCACAGCTTGACAGGTAGAATGTTTGCAATACCTTGATTTCTATGCACTGCTCATGTTAGTACTTTTTTTTTTTTTACCAGAGTTCAGCGTCTACCTACTGCAGGGATTTAAAAAAAAAAAAAAGCAAGCAAAAAGGTATTTTCAGAGTTGTATAGAATGCCCCTAGAAAAAGTGCAGGGAAAAACGGCAGAGCAAACCTTCCTTCCCTGTCTGTGCACAGAGGAAGAGCTCATGCTGACCTGCTTGTTTTCCTTGTCTTGTTAGCTGTAGCATGTGATAAGAACTCCACAAAGCTCTTGTTTCACTTATATACCCCTCCCTGGTATCGCTGGTCTTGTGGGCGAATAGGTTTTGGGACAGCACCCTATGGACCATGGCCTGTACACAGACGAGCAGGGTGTGAAGCTGGGCTGCACCCTGCTGTTGTCAGCAGATGCTTTGTATTCACTTCTGGGAGCAAAAGCAGCTGGAAAGTTGATTTTTGTTTCCTGTTTGGAGATTTTTTTTCAGAATAAGATTATTCCTGGGTGACATAAATTGGCTGGTACATACTTTTCTTCAGCATGGAGACTGACTTTTGTTTGATCTAACAACTTTACTTGCTGAAGAGACACCTGCCGTGATGCCTGTGGTATTTTTTCACTGAGTGAAGTAATATTGGGGGCTTGTGGGGGTGAGGGCTGTGCATCATAAAGGACTGCCATGGTGTTCAGCCCAGAGGTGCAGTCTTTGAGGAAAGAGCACCCCTGCTTGCCCTCTTTGTCCTCCTTTATATATGAATTCTCTCCTATAAAGAAATGAAATTGCAGAGGACTTAGTTAAACCCACCTTGCTCTTAGTAACGTTCTTATCTTGCTGCTGGTGACCACCAGGAAGGGGGAGATACACATCCTTGTAGCTACACAGCATCTCTTAGATGTCTGATGGCATGGACCAATGAGCAGGATGTATGGCTACATGGGGCAGCCCTTTGCATTAGGATGAATCTCTGACTTTCTAGCCTAGAAAGAGGCCAAGGTAGTCTCTTCCCAGAAAAGCTGTTCATTTGTACAGTTACCATATGGCAATTGCCTCCAAGCTTTTGCCTTGACATTGCCAACTGAGGGTGGCTTTGTTAGTACTTAACGTGCCCCTGTGCTTTGTGGGTGCTAAAAAAAAAAAGGCCCATTTGTGGAGATTATGCACTTAAACATCAGAGGAAGTTACTAGTCTCAGCTGCTTGTACTTATTTGATGGTAAACTCTTTCTTTTCAACTGTGGCTGTGTCATAGAGGTGGAAGGGGGTTTGCAGTGTCTTGCTTCCTCTGAGTGTCTGGCCGCAGTGGACAGTTCAGCCAGTCCTTCCCTCCCTGCTACAGTTTGTATGTCACAACAGCTACTCTGCTGTGAGACCTGCATGAAACTCCCTCTGTTTAATCTATGTTCAGAGCCTTCTCCAAGGCAGTTATTTTGCCACTGAACAAAACGTAAAGATGGTGTTTACTGGACTTAGTTTGCCCAAAGCCACCTTTTACAGAATGATATTATTAGTAGGTTTTAAAATGGTAAAAGCAGGGTTTGTGTGCCTCGTGCCCCGACTTTGCTACCTGAATTTTGGAAAACAAAATCAGAGTCAAAATATTGTCAGTTCTTTAAATATGACCATCTCAACAGAGCTTCTTTTTACAGACACTGTTCAAGACAGGCGGACAGTACTTAGCAATTTTTTGGTTTGGAAATGACAGCTTTTACTGGGCTTTGAGAAATGTGGGCACCCAGAAGCTATGGGGGAGCCTGGTGTCCGTGAGCTGTGCTGGAAGGGCTTCATTCTGTGCCTCTTGTTAAGCACCTGCAAGTCCAGTGCTCGCTTCCCTTTCCAGCACCCAGGGACTGTGCATACTTGTTTTAGAGCAGAAACACAGCTTGCAATGAAGTAGCTTTTTCGTTGTCCTGTATGTCCCTAAACCTTTGGGACAAACTCCTCTCCGCTGCAAACCTTACATGCTGAGAGGCCTGTCTAGGGATGACTCAGTGTGTGCATAATAAAAAGGTTAAAAGGGGTAAATGCTGTGAACTGTGGCTTCAGCCCCCTTTTGAGTTCTGGCCTTCAGGATGAAAGGCTGCCTCATGAAACACCACCTCCTGACTTGTTCCAGCATCCATCCTTGCACACGGTTACTGTGCCCCGTTGACACAGTATTGAATTTCTTCATGGTGTCCAATGTATTTATCTGCTTAGTGCTCTGCGAGGGGTGGTGCTGCTGAAGTCCCCAGGAGTGGGCCGGTGCTGCACAGAGAAACTTGCTCTGCTCTGACACCAGTGGTCCTTAGTGAAATAAGGATTTAAATCTGGGTCTCCCAGTAGGTTAGTGCCCGAACTGTACATCTTTTCTTCCTTGCTGTGCCTCCAAATCCAGCTTCCACAGCTCTGCGGGCGTTTAATTATTCCTCAGTCATTGCTGACCTCAGTAATTGCCTGGAAAAATTCTGAAATAAAAATATCTCTAAGCCATTTTAAAAAAGTGTGTTCTTTGATTAGCCACTTCTCCAAGCCTCAGGGACTTTGCTACCTCTTCCTTAACAGCCCGTTGGGGGAGATGGCAAGTTATGAAGGCGGTTTTGGGACTGTTTTAGCGTATGTTGTCCCTCAGGCACAGGAGGGTGCAAACATCCTGCTGTTGGGTGTTGGAATGGGTAATGTTGAAAATGCATAGTTTTTAACATAAGACAGTGGTATTTTATGAAGGAAACATGGTATTGTAAGTGTGCTTCTGAACTCTTCTTGACTCAGTGATAATGGAGAGTCATTTGATCTAGGTTCAGAGACCCAGAGTAGTAAAACAGGTAAATGTCTCTTAGTGTAGACATATGTTCCTAAAACACACATGTCTCCTGAGGGATGTTTTTGTCTATAATAAATACCAAATAGTGTACTAGCTTAACAACATCTTAATATGCTGTTTTCCTGACCGAGTAAGCTCTTTGTCTTTTAAATTTCCTGACTGTAACAGTAGGGAAACTTTTTAATATATATATATATATATATATTTTATTCTTTCTGAAAGGCTTTGTTGTGAGACAGTTGTGATGTTAAGAGGTAGGAAGCTTTTGATTGCAATTACAGCGTTGCTTTAATCTTTTTCCGGAGGTGAATGTAGAAAAGCAACCTATTCCTTACACTATAGCCACGTTTCACTTAACGTGGTGGGATTTTGACCTCTGATTGCTGTGGATCGCTGATTTGTTGTGTTGAGATCCCTCTTGAGGCTCCAAATGAGGATGGCTGATGAGACTTCACTGGTGAAGGAGAGTGACTGAATCCCTGCGGTGGCATTAACTACTGCTTGGAGCAACTCAAGAGAGGGCAGAGAGAAGCTGCCGTGTTACTGAAATGTTCCTGTTGTAGCTTGATTTCTGTGGAACTAACAGAAGGAGAATATAGTCCTCTTTACCTAACATTTCATTGTTTACTCCTGATTAGGAAGGATCATGCTAAAAAGATAGTTTAGTTTCATATTTACTTTTCATTTTCCTGCTCTTGAATTGCTTTAGCTTTGTCATGCCTTTTATGGATTTTTAAATGCAAGCACTCATGCCAACGGAAAAGAATGTGTTATTGTTGTATGCTGTTGTTTTTGTATCAGGGAGATGTGAAATACTTCTGGCGATGCATTACAAATCCACTGGAGTGGTCCTTCACGCTCAGTAGTGGTGGTTTGTGCTATTTGTTCTCAGAGGAATTTCATCCTTAATTTCTCTTTTCTTCAGTAGTAGTTGAATATCAACTGTACTTAAGTATCCTGAAGATCCAATGGAACAGAGATCCCCAAATAGCTATGTCATTATTTATGCTGTTAAAAATAGCAGAGGCCTTGTTTAATGTCCGCTAGCTGTACCAACTCATGAGAAGTCATCATGTTCACTGAGGTGCTGACAGGGTGAGGACTCAATTTTTATTTTGGAAGAACTATTTCTGGTAAAAAAAAAAAAAAATAGAAGCCATATATTTGAAATAGTTTGTGGGGAATAAATGCCATAGTCTCCATTTAGGGTTAATCCATTTGACATATGTGGCATGTTCCAGGCTAACCAAAGGCTGTGGATATTTGTGCCGCTCTTCAGCTTACTGCTGAAGTCTTTCTCCTGGTCATGCACTGAAGTGAACCTGCGACCTGCTCCGGGATCCCTTCTTAGCGCTTTTGGCAGACTACAAGAGGGTATGATATTATTCTTTGATTGCATCTGCATCCTTGCTGTAGGTAGTGTTTCATTTTGACAACTTGTGACCTAGTGCGGGTTGGTTGTCACTGGGTCCGCTCACCACATGTGTTAGCGGAGCAGTTTGCCTGGTGGTTGCTCTATATGGAGACCCTCGCACCCTCTCTGTGCTGTTCTTCATGACTATGCACCGGTCAGGAGCTCATGTATTCCCTGTTGGCCAAGGAGAGAGAGAATTTGCTTAGGTAGTGCTCTGTCCTGCTTCAAACAGTTCTCTGTTCCTGATGCAGTGAAATATTCTCATACTACTTCAGTAAATGTGCTGGTCTCGATCCTCCCCCCACTTATTGATTTTTTTTTTTTTTGTGCAAATGCACAAGTATTGATAACCTCTGTTGTGCATCTATAAACACAACAGTTATTTCCAGCTACAGTTTCTGGGCTTGCTTTTGCCAAATTGTCGTATATACAGTATAAAATTGAAACCTCCTGGTAGAGGCATTTTTGATAAAACACAAACTAGGACTTTAAAGCTTGCAGACTTGTCATGTGTGTTACAAAAGATCCTAGTCGGAGCTCCCACCATGGACTGAAGATCCCAGTCTCTGTTTTCAGGCCTGACAGTGAAGGAGTAATCTGATGAATCCCAGTGTATGTTTTCAGGGGAATCACAGAATCACTTGCATGGGAAAAGACCTTCAAGATCATCGAGTCCAACCATAAACCTAACACTGCCAAGTCCACCACTAAACCATGTCCCTAAGCGCCACATCTACACATCTTTTAAATACCTCCAGGGATGGTGACTCCACCACTTCCCTGGGCAGCCTGTTCCGATGCTTGACAACCCTTTTGGGGTTAGCGTGTCCAAGGAGATGAATTCTCTCATAAAACTAGCGATATGTGAAGCATTACATATGTATGTAACTGTTACTGGTTAATAAGAGTTAAATCTGCAACTGAAATGACAATGTGCATAAAGCAACAGGCATTAAGGCAGAAAGTACAGGATGGGCAACGCCGGCATGGCAATGACTGTGCTTTCAAAACGGGCACCTCTGTGGAGACTCAAGCTGCATCAATGTGACACAGAGATGATAATACTTTGTACTTATATTGCACTAT
Source organism: Fregata magnificens (assembly GCA_013389945.1). NCBI lineage: Eukaryota > Metazoa > Chordata > Aves > Suliformes > Fregatidae > Fregata > Fregata magnificens. The sequence goes on from WAAD01004384.1 coordinate 82,745, forward strand.
ACATGTTCACAGTGTTGTACAAACATTAGCTATAATTAATCCTCACAACACCCCTGTGGGGAAGAGAAGTATTATGACTTATTTCTGTGACAGTGCTGGCAACCATCACAGGTGGGCTACTGCTGACTGGTTATTGTTGTAGTCTTTATACAGAGATCCTCAGCAGCTGGCACTTTAATTTGTACCAGGATGTCATCAGAAATGTACTAAGTATCTCCAGCTAGTCCCTATTTTCGTGTACCTTTTTAATCATGTGGCATCTTGAACATGGGTAGCCCTGGGACTGTGCATTGGGCAATGTTCCTGCTAGTAGTTTCTGGGCTGATACAGTCTGCCCCTTGTGTTACCTCCCTCCAACCCACCCTGCCCTTGCACTCCCAAAAGAGCGGTAAACAGAAAACTAAAATATATGTGTTGCATAGTCATGAACAGCAGTGATGTCCAGGTTGAGGTGGTATTCTGGGGATGTTTCTGTATGAATTTAACATTATTTCTATATGCTATATAGGTTTTAAGATTTACTTTGATCACTAAATACCAATGCTATTATAACTTCGCACCAGGGCACTTAACCAAACTTTAAGCAACCCAGAGAAACAGTGATCATCCAGTGATGCATCTAACTTGCACTCAGACTTTTGCACCCCTACGTTCATAGGAATTCTTGCTGTAAGTAGTCAGTTGTCCTTTGCAGCATTTGTATCCTGTTCATTCAGGGTACCTACGTGGTATGCTCCACAAAGGTGTCTTGTTATTATGCGGCAAGTTATTTTAAAATTGTGTTGTCAGCTCCTGCAGTTTAATCGTGAACCTGTTTTAGTCTTACTGCCTATGGGTAAGAAACACAAAGGCATTGTATTTCTTTAACTTGGTGCAGAAAATGTTTAAAACTGATTTGAAAACGTTGAAAATTCTCAAGAGGTTAAAAAAAAGCCTCTATAAAGACTGGAATCAAAATGAAATTTTCAGGATCTCTTTTTTTTTTTCTTTTTTCTTTGGAGGAGCGACACTTTGCCTTAGATTTTGTTTTGGTGGCACTGAACGAGAACAGAGCTCTTGGCATTGGGAGGCTCAGTATTTCCTGCATGTTCCCAGCTTGGGAATGTGCCTGCTTTCTGCTGCAAAGAGGTGGGGATACATAATGCTCAGCCTTTACGTAGGCTATTGTTCCTTTTATTCACATTTGCTGAGGACACTGAGATACCAGAAGAATATTAACATGTATAATATAGTGGTCAAAATAATATATTTGTTGTTTAAAGTTGGAAGAGGTGTATGTGTTATACCAAGTAATCCTGGAGATCCAATGGGGAGTTCCTGGTGTTTAGCAGAGCCAGGATCAGGTTTTAGAATGAACTTGAAAATGTAAAGCTGTGTTGAGATTTATGTTTTAACAGTGGAGTAGTTAAACAGGGAAGTTCTTGTTGTAAAGACTTTCTATTATAAGAGCTCCCTTATCCTCATTATGGTTCCTGCCCAGGTTTTAACATGCTGGGCCATATCCTCATGTTGAATGATGTGCAACGCTCGATTTCATTCTGATCTGCTGAAGGAAGAGTGATAACATACGGATATGTATCATTGGGTGCTGTTTCTGTTGATATATCTGCCTTAATAATGCAGGATTTTTGGAATTTTAGTGACTTCAATCTAGTCTCTGTTGGTGTCACTCTTATGGCTCAAAATGAGCTTTAAAAATGGTATTGTTATAAAAAGAATAATAGAGGGTAAAGACCAATTGCTTGTGCAAGAATGTTGCTTGTGCATGTTATTGGATCATTATATTTGCATTTGAATTAATGCAAGTATGTAAGGCAAGGTGTTTTGATCCTGCACTGTTGATTTGTATGTCCAAAGGAACGTGTACACTTGTGTACCCTTCCCATGCATGAATCTGTTGTCTGCCTCTGAAGCTACTACGGATTTGAAGATGGTGTGTTGTGGTTTCCACACACACCCCTCCCCAGTTGCACAAATGTTTGGATGCTTGTTTCAATTGGCTTTTTTTTTTTTAATGTCTCCTTGGTGGCTTTACAGATCTTGCACTAAAGGGGAGGAAATACTAACCAAGCTCTTCATCCAAATCAAAGTTATTTGGATGGAAGAGTCTGTTTCTCTTATCAAATTGCGTAAATGAGAAACCCCAAGGAAAAGACTGTGGCTAGAAGCAGAAGAAAAACATCAGCCTGACTGTAGAAGAGGGGAAGTAACTAAAATATTTATTTCTACTAGGTTAGAGAACAACATATGTTAGGCAGGTTTGACTTTTTCCAAGCATAAACTTTACTGTGACATGCTCTGCTACACACAGCAACAAACACTCCCTAAAGCAGAACATCAGATGGAGCATTCAGTGAGCACAGGGTAGTGGATGCAGGATGGTGTTTGTTTAAAAAGAAGCTGGCATTTGTCAGAAGCCGTGGCAAATATGCCATTATTTTTTATTTTCTACACAACCTGTGAGATATCAGACATGTTCTAATGAGATTCTGAAATACCAAGCTTATAAATATTGATAGGGAAAGTTCGTTCTTCTCCATGGAGAGAGATGGCATTTTGCAATTATACAGCTTCACTCATGTGAGCTGTATTGCAATTTGTTCTTCTGTCTCCTTCACAGGAGAAACTGTTCAGAGTTACAGTTCAATCTCTGTTCTCAATCAACCTTTTTTTGCCACCTGTATTTCCTAGTTGATGAGATATTTAAAATTGCCTGGTGTTCAGAGGATGCCAAACAGGGAGATTTCAAAGGCTTATGTGCAAAACTTATGAGGTGGCAGCAGTTGTTTTCTGTTAGAAGAATGTGAAAGATGGTCACAATTTATCATTTTAAAGAAAATGATGTATTTTTAACCAAAGCGTCTAAAAAAAATATTGACCTGTTAGGTTTTTTTTAACAAAAATTATTTTATCATAGGGTTTTATGGATAAATTCTGTGCAATATCCCCTGGGATAAGCCATGGCACATTCCAGATATTGCATGTTATTGTGCAAAACTGGGCTGTAACCCTGCAGTGTGCTACGGTTCTTGTATCGGTTGCAGTGAAAACACAGGAGATTTTGCATCAGTCTTCAGTTCACCACAGTAAAACCCATCAGAAATTTCCAGGCCTTATTTAACTTCAGACTTAAAAGCAAAACAAAACAAAAAACCAAATCCCCCAAAACCCAAAGAAACCAACACAAAACTGGGATTTCCTGGTTAATAGCCCTCCTGGTGATATTTCATCAGGTGGGCTTAATTTTGAAGTCTGTGAATATCAAAATTGGACTGCCGTTCGTTATGGAGACGTAAGTAGTCTCTCCCCTTAAGTCTGACTGGCGCATTGATTTGCGGGCAATATGTGACTGCAGAGATTGCTTTTCATTCTTTCAGCCTTCACTGAGATACTTTTACTGCTGCATCTAAACTAACATCCGCTGTGAATGATGGCTGACAGGTACATAGTCTCTTGTATGCTGCATAAGCAGTGTACATAATCTTACGCTGCTTGTTTAGTGTCTTCAAAGCTGAAGACAAAGCTCTTGAATCCGATTTGAAAAAAAATATATCAAGCAAATGCTTGATATATCTGGGAAAAAATGACTGACCTCGGCTGCTTACATATAACCCTAAACGGGGAAAGTGAGCTTTGCGTTTCCTGTTTTGAAATGTATACAGTAAGACTGTATGATAGCAAAGTGGGTTGTAATACACCTCACACACAAAAGGATGTTTGTAGGGGTATGGAGAGCTGTTCAAGCTGGCTGCTGCTTGACTGTAGCGCTGTCTCTGGGTTTTGATCTTGCAGAGCTGCTGGGCAGCGAGGTCTGTGTGCACCACTCTCACACCCTGAGCATTGCTCAGGACTCTGCTGCTCTTCTCTGCCCTTCTGCACTTGCTTCACTTGGTCGTTTTCTTCTCCACTGCATGGAAGCCCTATTGCTGTTTATCTGGGGGGGCCCTTTCAAGGGTCCTTGCTGTGGTCCAACAGGCCAACACCATCGTGGGGACTGGCTACCCTTTCAAGATAGAACAGAAAGGGGAGAATCCAGTGGCTTTTCAGAGGTACTGCTTTCCTGGGCCAGGCACAGGCTTCTTGCCTGGTGTCCCACAGCTGGTTGTATTTTCAAATCTGTTGACTGTAATTTTCTATGATTATGACTCCAGTCTTTGTTCTCTAAATAGAAAACAGGGATAGGCCATGCAGTGAATCGATCAAAGCTGCTTTAATAGTACACTCTTTGTCAAACGTACATACCCGTAGCAGAGCTGTATTCAAACTGAATGCTGTTAAGCTTTTATTGGTACCCAGTGAGAGCATGTAAATACACAAGATATTGAAGTAAAATTACATCCTGAGGTTCTTGCCCTCAGAATTATGCAAGCATTGATTTTCAGTATATATTGCAGTTCTTCATGCAGAACCATAATATATTTACTTACTATCTGGTAGAAGGGCTTGTGAAATTACTTGCTTCTGGGAGCATGAACCCGTGTCAGAAATGAGCCAAAATCAAACACAAGCAAAAATCCAGATCTTTCGGAGTGCCTGAACCTATACTGTCCTAGGCTGTGATTTGGTGTAAAAGAAGCAGGGTCATCCCAGTTGAGCACTTGTATTTGAGCCCTTGTAGAAATAACTGCCTTGCTGCAGAAGGGGATGGCTCTTCAGGTGCATCTTTTTTCCTTAGATGATAGCATTGAGACTAAATGACACATTCTTCCTGTCACTCTGCGTGGAGACTTTTCTGTAGGTGAAGTGAGCAGCTTCATGTGACTGCCAGGGGTCAATATCACAGCCATGTTGCAGAGGGAGAAATCCTGGTGGAAGGAATGAGGCAGAGGAAGATGAGACTCACCTCTCCAACTTCACAGAGCGTATCTGCTGGGTCACTGAAATATGAGGTGAAGTTAAAGCAACAAGAACCTAGAAATTGTTTTTATGACGTGCAAACTGTGCTGATAAATGCACTGTGAGGGAGAAACCTGTGGTGGATGGGAGCTCCTCTGGGCTTTGTGCCAACCAAAAGTCATATGGCTGTGGCAGGTACCGTGCTGAAGCTGCACGAACAAATTCTGGCAAGAGGCTGAACAAATGTTTTTTGGCAAGAATCTAGAGAACCTGGATTCAGCAATGTGCGAATGTGATTGTCTATGTTTTGGCCCTCTTGGACCTATGCTGTATCAAGTGGACGTCCCCTGGATATTTTCCTGGGCTCTGGCCTATTGGTTTGGGATGAGCTTTCCCCTGGAATAGTTTTCCTTCCATTGTGCAAGGCAGTACAGGATGGTGGAACAGCCATGTGGCAAGAGGTTTTGCCCACTTGTGGCTTATTAAACTGGCACAGTAGGTCTTACAAGAACAGATACTTTATCTTTTGTGTATAGTGAAATTACTTCTCTGTGCAATTAAATACAACATTCTTAATTTTTTCTTTTTTCCTTTGTGGTAGCAATTGCATGTCATGCGTGTGTCTGTCCCTTCTTCATCCCCTCTGTCCCCAGTACAGCTGCATTTCACTGGTGGCCGTGGTGACCTGCTGGATGTTCACTTCAAGGGTGCGTTCCCTGCTTTGAACTGTCCTTCGTGGCAGTAGTGGTTCTTTATGTAGGCAACTTCAGTATCAGGCCCAAGACTTTTCAGAAGCCTTCAGATTCACTGAATGAAAGTGCTGTGAAGTGTAATTAGCTTGAATTTAGAGTAAACTTGAGTCCCCTTGAAGTAAATGCGTGTAAAACTTACTTTTAGCTTTTGATGGAGAAAAGACCATGATGTTCAGTCATGGATCTAAAGCTCGTCAATGTTTCAGGCCAGTGCTGTGGTTTGTGGTGGTATAGATAAATGCTAAATGCAAAGCTCTGCCCAGTGCAAAGCAGCAGCAGCGTGAAGCTGTCTGTACTTTATAAGTCGTGTAGTATAAAGAGAGCTTCTCTAACAGCAGGCTGTGATAAGACTGACTGCAGTCTTTGGATGTTCCCCTAACGCACTGCAGCATGCATGGAAAAGTTAAATGCTTTAGAATCTGTGAAATGTTACTGGAATATCTATAGTGAGTGTTTCCTGCTGATATTAAGGGGGAGTGACTAGGGCAGAATATGTACTAAAATGCGTTATGCTACCTCATCAGTGAAGGTTGCAAACATATTTCTCATTGAAATGCGATGTTATGGTATGCTTCAAGGACACATGCAGATGTGTTCTCTAGGTACTTACCTGTGAAGATTTTTCACAAGTTGATGCGTTAGCTACCTTGCATTTGTTCAAGGACAATTCATGTGTAGAAAGAGAGGACTTGAACAGCCCCGGGCGGTGCTTTTATTATAATTCAAAATTAGAAGGACCACATTTTTCATAATTAGGGTGAAAAGCAGGAGCAGCTGACTGACCTTTTTGTTATTAAAGAATAACTGAATATTCCTGGCAGATATGTGAACGTGAATTATGCTTTGGGATTGTTAGTAATAAGGTAGTGAATCTTTCTTGTTAATGCAGAAGATACTTCCCTAGAATTGTTTGTTTGCTTACTTGCAGTGCAGCTGCTGTATTCTAGGACAAGAAGAATTAACATTGCATATCACTGTTTTCTCCCCATGTTTTTGTAGCCAATTACAGCTCACAAATTCATAAATTCTGATGGATTTTTGTAGAATACAAGTGGAATAGGCAGATCATCTGCTTATTTTTGTTACTGTTATTAACACTGCAGCCCGTGAAGACAAACACAAAGGAATGGAAAATCAATGTAACAATAACCCCTGCTAAAATTGGGCAGCAAAGTGTTGGAGAGTAGGGAAGGAGAGGGAAAAATATTAGTACATGTATTGAATGATTCCTTAAGGAATGGTGTCTTTAGTGAGGTCTTTCCTCCCTTTCTCTTTGGGAGGTAAAGCTGCCTGGTTTTGAATTTCAAGATTAAACTGCGACCATTTGGTTTAAATAGCAAAACCAATTTGAAATCCCCTAATGACTGAGCAGGCCATATGTCAAAATAGTGTCCTGATAGAGCTTCCTGGCATCATGTCTGTGCTGCATCCAAGAGCAGTTTAAATATTCTTGAATACCTAGCTCAGGTGTAGAGAAATGGAGCTGCAATATGCTGGAAGAGAGCTGAACTCCTGCCGCTGGTGGTGCTGGATCTGCAAGGTGAGGGAGGGTGCGCACAGACGCAGAAAACGGTGGTTTTCCTGGTCCACGCCATATAGTAAAACTGTCATGAGTGGTTTCTTTCGCTGATTTAGAGTTCATCAGTGACTCTTGCATTAGCAAAACACTGTTTTGTCCACCACACGTCTGCCTGTTAGTTCTTGCTGCCCAGGATCTGGGTCTGCCTCCTCCAAGGGTTTTTGCCAAGAACGTTGCTCGGCCAAAGGTCGATTCTCCACCAGCCACTTCAAGATTGCATTGTGTGGCTTGAGTGGGACAAAGCGTGTTTTCCAGATGGGTGATTTAGAGAGGACAATCTTGCTGGCTAGTACAGGGTGTTTCGCTTGCTAACAGAGTATCCGTTAGGTATTTGTGCTCTTTGCTCTGATTTTGAGAAGTCGCATGTGGGGATTTTTTTGTTGCATCCCCTGAGAGGGTTTGACATGCTACTCTTCCCATAGGAGCATTTCCGCTATGGGAATAAGCCATCCGTAAGCCATCACATGGGAGTGTCCGTTAAGTATGCTCCTAATGTAGCACAAGAAGCACATATGTTCTCTGCTACCTCAGGGTCAGTTTCATAATCGTGAGATTTGGTTTTATCCAGGCAAAGCTGTTGTAAAGCAGAATTAGATTTTTGGTATTTATATTCTTATGTTGAACTTTAATTTCTTTGGAATGTCATCACTAAGATGCCATCACTAAGCATAATAAATGACATTTATAATCTCAGTTCACTGCACACCACAGGCTAAAATATGCACTATAAGTACATTTTAAGTTCTTGTTTAACCCTGTTTATCAAGCAACAGTTTTGTAAATGGATAATACAGCTGAGAAGAAAATGTTACCATCATACTGGCTGCTGGGGCAAGTTGTGCAGCGCAACCTGCCTCATGCGCATAGGAGTGGGTGAGGTTGAAAAATATATATATGTTGAAGCAATGAGGCTGTAATCTGCTGGATACTTTATGTCAGTTAATTTTCACTCCTGCTTTCTGATTATTGATAGTGAGGCTTTGATCAGATGTATTTTCTTATTGTGTTTAACCAGTTACTTAGCATGTATTCAACTGTATTTAAAGCATATAAATAATAACAAATGGGCCTTCATCACTTTGTGCTTAGGTAGGGATAGGAAAGGCAAACTTTGAAGGCAAAACAGCTTTGTGAAAGAGGGACTCATATCTAATGGGTTCGGGTGATACAAGAAAGGGGTAAAATATCCTTTCTCAAGAATGAAACGTACACAAGAGGGCAAGATCATTTTAAGAGGAGCTTGTGGCCACGTTCGTTCGTGGGTTGCTGCTGTAACCAGTCCATATGATTGTATAATTTTGGTAGTGATGCATAGGCTTAACCAACTGCTGGCTGTGAAGAAGACAGTGCATCTAGGCTGGCATCAGGGTGTTCTCAGCGAACTGGAGCAACAGTTGAAATCGGCTTTACATTTATACTTAAGATGGGTGCTTTTTTGTTAGTGCTGTTCGATTTGCATGGTGACTAGGATGTTGTCCAGGACTGGCATGGACACGCTTCATCTGTAAGCGCTGGCAACCTCTTGTGTGTGTGAAAGGGAGAGGAGGAAAGCCTGCTCTGTGTGTCAGGGTTGCTCCGCTCTGTATGTCAGGGTTGCTCCACACATGGGCCCCATCAGCGTGCCCATCTGCAACACGGTCCTTGCCCTGGCTCCTGGCTGGAACAGCCGAGCACCATCGAGTGTGCAAGTATGTAGCAAGGGGTCCTGCTGTGATTTTCTGGAGTGCTTCAGCAAGGGGCATAGCTCAGGTGGGGGACAGCTCAGGTGGGGGACCTAGGAAGGGGTAGGTCCATCGTTTGGGTAAAACCGAGTGGATGACAGCTCACTTCTCTCTGGAGTCCGAGGGTGGGAAGTGATGGGAGCATTGTGGGATGGGAGGGCCACTAGCCTGCCAAAGCTGCGACATGGGGAGAGGCACTGGTGGGGATCACACTGTTCAGAGCAAGGGGCAGGCTACAGCTACTAGAGCTTTGGTCCATTTGGAGGCTTTCCTGATTTTCCTCAAATAGACAGTATCGGAAGGGAAACTGAGTCGGGGCATTCTGAGGGAAACTAAGTTGGCCTGGCACAAACCTGAGGGGAGAGATTGCGTGGGCACTGCTGTTTCCTGTGGCTTCAGGTTATTGCAAGTATTAACATAGCTTCCCCTTTAGCATGTTGGGAGAAAAACAATCCCCTTAGCTAATTATTTTCTTTTTTCCCCCCCCCTGAACTAGATGCTTTGAGTCTGTGTGTTGCTCATCCTTCCATTAATTTTCACTGATAAGAGGAATAAAAAGACATGGTCTGGCCTGAGCCCAAGCTGTATATATGCAGGCTTGCTGCAGCACACTCACCATCTTAAAGCTTCCTTGCAGTGCTGTTAGCAAAAGTATTCCCTGGGTGTATCATTCCCTTGTATAAGCAACTATTTCTTGCTTAGGTTTACCCATTAATATGAAGGCTTTCTTGTTGCTTTTTTTTCTGGAAGAAGAAAGCTCTTTTCCTTCCATGTTGCTAAAATCATGTCCTCTCTGTCTCTGCAGAGCTGTCCCCAACTCAGGTGGGAGCTGACAATCCCTGCTACCTTGCTGGCATTTGATATAAATAAATTCTGAAAAGGTGAGGCAGGTTCAGCAGTTGGAGATAAGGACAGCGAAGGGAACTCAGCCAGGATGAAATGATGATGTTGCATGTCTGAGAATTTCTTGTTGTAGCAGTTATTGTCTGTGAAACGGTGAGAGTTGACAAGTATTGCATGGCATCTCTTATAGAGGAGATTTCCTAGAGATCTTTGGACAGAGTTAGCTTTGCTTTTCGCTACCTGTTTAGGTAAAGAAAATTTAAAAATGGAGAAAGGGAATAATCATGCTGATATTCCCACCCCCCCCACCACCCCCCAAATACTGTTGATGAACTGTTACATTAATTTCACTGGAAGGAGAAACAAGTAATTGGTTTGGGCAGGTTTACAGCTTTAATGCTATTTTCTGATGCTTGCCTCGTGTAATCTTAAGTTATCATTTAAGTTTATATTAATATGTGACAATTCTGTCTCAACAACTTTGATGCATTGAAAATATAGCATCTATGAACAGATTGGAAGGATAAAATAGAGGGTGCACCTGGTCGTTGCAGGAGACTAGTAATGTAAGTGAACACGTACGTGTTGCCTTTCATTTCAGATCCATTGTGGAACATAAATACTTCCACACAGGTCTTATTTTGCATTTAGCGCAGCAGTCTGTCTCTGACTGTGGCCAAAAGAGGATGCCTAGGGAAAGAATACATGGAACAAAGCAAATATACTCCAGTCTTCTGCCTATTGCAAATACTCTCAGCAATCAACAGTTTAAGATTTTTGACCCTCTGGGAATGCAGATATTCCTTAATACATCTTAAGGAACCTGACAGATTAAATCATGCTTTGGTTCCCTGTAAAACGATTACGTTGGGGAGTGAGCCATCCAATTAGAAAATGGGCTCTGAGAAGGGATATCAGAAGTTGCAACATTCTCAGTCAAAGCTGGGGGAAGCAGACTAGTGTTTTAGCAGATGGGGATGACAGATAAACAGTAGCTGAGATCTTTGAGAAATGAAAAATTCGTTAAGGGACTGGGTGACTCAGACTGGGTAAAAAATAACGTGCCATTTGCCTGTTCAGATTCAGTATAGACCTGCAAGAATGCTGTTTTCTCTGCTCATGACTGTTATATAGCTGATAATGCTACTGGATGCAGTATCATGTATAGCTGTGCTGAATATTCATTTGTTTTGTGTATGAATGAATTTTCTACTTTGTTAGAATGATGGATTATACTCAGTGCAGATGGGACTGGTGTTGGCCAGGGTCTCCTCTCATTAGCTCAGTGAGGAAATTCCCATTTATTTCAGTGGAAGCACACTTATGCCAGGCTGGAGGGCCTTTGAAAGCTGACTTTGGCCCATGGCCACTTGCAGGGCAAAGGTAGGCTTTTGTGCCAAGGCAGCAGCATTTTGAGTATCTGTGCTGTTTGTGGATGAGGCATGGGTGTAAAGATACAAACCCTCGATCCTTGCTAATGTCATTTTTCACCCATGACACTGGAATTTGGCACATTTCTATCCTCCACAAATGTTGCACAAAAGCACACGGCACTGCAGAGTCTGTGATGTTAGTTACCCCTTGTAGTGTGCAAAGTAGTAGTGACAGTAAGTTCTGTTTTTCTAATTCATTAAAAAACCCTCAACACTTTGACATATAAAATAATACTGTCCAGCAACTCTGTTCTGTCTTGAAAACAGCACTGTCTAAAAAGAGCAGAGGAACCAGATTGCTTGGGAACTTGCTAATGACAGCACTGTGTGGTCTTTATCCATCTTTTGCTCTGTGTAGCTACTCTGTACTAAATCTATACAGCTAAAACGGGCAAGATCTGTAACAGAAACTCCCCAGAACGCAGGAGTATTGAGATATGTAGTTCTTGGTTTAAGGTCTTGATTTAGCTGTTTAATTGGTTAGGAATGAACTGTGAACTTAGTTACCAGTATCTAGGAGTGTTGATTCGAGTCCCCTTTCCTGTTAGAACTGTGAAGTTAGAGTAATCTACTCTTTTGCTTCATGCATTTTGTCTTAGGGGAAGGTGGTTAGACACTGTCCTCTGGCTGCAATCTCAGATGCTCAGTGTGTTGAGATGGGAACTGTTTAATTGGCTTTAGCTACAAATCCCAAGCCCTTTCTTCCTGACATTCACTAACTGAGATTCCATTTTTATAAGTCTCTTTACTGGATGATGGACGTTGTTTGAGGTCTCACAGCTGAGACTAAGGCTGTACAATTTCTCCCCTAATTTAAATCTTCTTGAGATCATGTCAGTCTGAGGAGTTCCTGGCTGAGACTTTGCTCTGTCAAATTCTGTCTCATGCAAGCAGGTGTCTGAAAAAAAAAATCAGTACAGAGAAAGACAGAAAATGTAGTCAGATCTTCCTTTCTGCTTCTCTTCCCACTCTGCTGTTTTGAGAGGGGTATGTGACCCAGCACTACCTACAGTTGTCTAGAAGAATGTGAATTCTTTCTCCTGTAGTCCATTCTACTTTCAGCCAAGGAACATTTTTTTTTTTTGAAGGGAGTGGGGTCAGATGAACCTAAATGTGGTGGGTATTCTTGAAGTGACAGCCATCTCATTTAAGTGGTAGGTTGACTGGTTCTTTACAAGCTTGTAGAAGTTTGTCAGTGCTGGTTCTGCTCTTGACTTTGTTCCAAAACATTTGGCTCATTTGGTGTTGAAGTGGGCGTGAGATGCTGAGTGATAGAGCCACTGAACTCTCGCAACTCGGAGTTGACTGTTGAATGAAGAACTGTGTTTCCTTCGCCAATGATAAAAGAATTGGTTACCTGTGGGAGATCAGATATCTTTGCAGAACTCAGTTTGGATTTTCCAGTATGTCAGGTGCTTGTGCAGCAATATGTAAGATAAAGAGGTGTCTCTATAGATTGCTTAAGTTATTCTGTAAGTTGGTTTTGGAGGAGGGAAATACTTGGTGGAATATAGGACATACTGAGTTGGTAAAGAACAAAAAGCTCATATCTCTCTTTCCCAGCCTTTTGCATTCCAGATACCTGAGCATGGGCTGAATAGATGAATCCCAGAGCTTATGACTCAACACCATCATTTAAGCTCATAGAAGCACATTCCGAAAATACACTGAAAAATAAAGCTGTTCAGCTGGTCTTTTCTAGCAGTAGAAAACGAGGCTTCCTGTGATATAGCACTGGTTATTGTGTAGCGATTTAGTAGGCATTTTAAGAATCCATTCATTCAGGCCTAGAGTTAGACGTTTCTGTCCTGAGCAGCATCTTGTTTTGTTGAATCCAGGCACTGCTGACAGCAGGGGGGTGCTTAGAGACTGCATGACTAATTCAGTGGTTTTATGTTAACCGTAAATATTTTTGCTTTAGCATTCATAGGGAAGGTCCTATACATGTATATTGCTAATTCTAGTAATAATTTTCATTAATTACCTGGCCAGTGGTGATATGTCTTTCCCAGTTTACCTGAGCTGGAGCCTTTTACAAGCTCCTCTTACTGTCATCCGTGAAACTCTTCTGTCTGGGGCTGATTGTCTCTGTGTGCCAGTTGCTGTGTTTCAGTGAATCACTCCGCTGAGGAGATTGCTCCACACCTCTGCTTCTTCGCAAATTGCCTTCTGAGCCCTCGCACTGAAATGCAATTGGTTATGCTTCATTATCTCATTCAATAGAAATTCAGTCTCCTGAAGACTGCAATTAAGTTTCCTCTTTGTCTGAAAGACACAGAATTTAACTGCAATCTTGTTGGTCTTCTCTGAAGCAGGGGAAGGAGGAGAAGGCAGAAAAACACTGAACCAAACCAGAGACAACACACTGACAGACTGGTGTGGGTTGGGTTTTTTTTTTGGTTTTGTGGTTTTTTTTTTTTTTTTAATTTGGTAACTTTGCTTTCCTCTGTGTAACTTGGATCTGCAAGCTGAGAGCGCTGTGGATGAGACAGCTTGCCCAACAGCGAGGGAGGCAGACTGGGCTGGTGGTTACAGCTCAGCCTGCACCCATGAGGCTTTGGTGATTTTAGGCCACTCTGTTATCTTCGAGGCCTGATGCTTTGGCCCACATAATTCCTGCTGCTTATACCACCTGCAAACTCTGTGTTCATCAAGCAGACCCCTTGTATTTATCATGCTTTAACTTCATTAGAGGGGCTATATAGGTATCATGTCTTCTGTTCAGTAAGGAGAAAGGTCTGGTCATAAGCTACAAAAGTAGTTCAGGCAGTCATAACTGGAGATATTTATTAGTGCTCAAATGCAGGGTATATGGTTTACTGACAGTAAAAGGAATCCCTACTTTACTGTCCAGAATCCTTTTCCTGTCTTAAGACGAGCTAAATGCATGAGAGCCTTAATTTCTGATGCTTGAACTCCTGGTGAGACAGGGGTTGTGACTAATAATGGAAGGAATGACTTGGCGGTAGGAATATTTGGCCAATCCTTTTTTCTGTAGCTCGTGGAAGACAGAGCAGGAAATGCCTTAAGTTCTGTGCAAAACCAGTGCTGCTGTTCTGCAAAAGTCCAAAAATCTGGATCTGCAAGTTTTAGCTGCTCCCGGTCCCAACCGCTGTCCCTCCTAGTTTTTCTCTTTTTCAGGTCTGCCTCATTCTGCCCACTGTCCCCAGGCTTGTTGAGTTATTCCATGCCACTGTTGTAAGCTCAGTGGATTTTTCTAAGTGATGGCTTTATTTTTTTTTCTCTGCTCTTCATAGTCCTGCCAGACTGCCCTGCAGTAAAATGCATTTCAGGTATGAGCTCTCACCAGTCCCTCTAGGAATAAGTCACTGCTTCATTTCTCATCCGTAAAAGGGAAGCAATAGCTTCCTCTGTCTCATGTGATATAGGAATAAAAGTTCATTTGTAGGTATGGGATGTTGGGACTCTATAGACACAAGGCTGTCCAGGATTTTAGGAGAGCTGTAGATGTTTATCGTCCAAGGCATTTCCTTTCCCTACTGCTTTTTTTTCTTTAGGATAGTCCTGTAAAAATCATTCACTAGTCTACTATTTTGGCAGAGAAAGACAACACTGTTGTTCAGAGAAGAAAACAGTATGAAGAACAGCCCCTCTACTTAAGCACCGTGGCTATTAGCTTCTGTTGGATGAAGATGAATAGTAGCTTGTACTTCCCAGTGGTAATAAGAATAAACATTTTTCCTAGGCTGTTTTTCAGGCAATTCTACCAAGATGTAATATAATGTGGTGGCCTCACTTTTCTTAAACAACCTCCCCAAATCCCACCAAACAACAAACATATCTGTGTTTCTGCCTATTTTCTGTGGCTGGGGAGAGAAGGTAAAGCTCCAGGAAGCTATGGTATGCTTCCCACCACCTTCACGTGGGCTCAGCTGTAATACTTCGCTGCTCACTGATGCCACTTTCTTTGCCCTCTGATCTCACCTCTCCCCATCCCCTCTAAGGTGAGAGCTGTGCTGTGGAGCTCTCTGTCTGGTTCGTGACTTTGTAGACAGGTAAAGCTGGGCACAGCTGACTTGCCCAATAAAAGCAAACTGAGTTGTTGCTGTCAGAGGTAAGATTCAGAAGCAAGGGACAGAAATACAGCTTGACTATGGGATGAAAGATGTGAAGGTGACTTCTAAAAGCTCCTAGAAAGTTGTGTTCAATGGGGCCCGGAGCTGAAGGAGTCATCTCACTGTGATGGTGGCATCAGGCTGGTGGGTGGTCACCAGTGGGGTTCCCCAGGGCTCAATTTTAGGGCCAGTGCTCTTTAATGTTTTTATAAATGATCTGGATGCAGGAATCGAATGTATATTGAGTAAGTTTGCCAACAATACTAAACTAGGAGGAGCTGTGGACTCCCTTGAGGGTAGAGAGGCCTTACAGAGAGATCTGGATAGGCTAGAGAGCTGGGCAAACACCAACTGTATGAAATTTAACAAGAGCAAGTGCCAGATTCTTGACTGGGGATGGAGTAATCCTGGTTATACATACAAATTGGGGGATGAGAGGCTGGGGAGCAGCCCTGTGGAAAGAGATCTGGGGGCTTGGGTTGGTGGCAAGTTGAATATGAATCAACAGTGTGCCCTGGCAGCCAAAAGGGCAAACGGTGTTCTGGGGCACATCAAGCACAGCATAGCTGGCCGGTCAAGGGAGGTGATTGTCCCACTCTACAGTACACTGGTGCATCCCCACCTCGAGTACTTGCATGCAGTTTTGGGTGCCTCGATATAAGAAAGATATCAAACTATCCAGAGGAGGGTGACCAAGATGGTGAAAGGCCTTAAGGCAAGACTTCTGAAGAGTAGTTGAGGTCACTTGGCTTCTTCAGCTTGGAGAAGAGAAGGCTGAGGGGTGACCTCATTGCAGTCTACAACTTCCTTAAGGGGGGCAGCGGAGGGGGAGGTGCTGATCTCCTCTCTCTGGTGACCAGCAATAGGACATGAGGAAATGGAATGAAGCTGCATCAAGGGATGATCAGATTGGGCATTAGGAAAAGGCACTTCACTGAGGGGGTGGTTGGTCACTGGAACAAGCTCCCCAGGGAAGCGGTCACGGCACCGAGCCTGTTGGAGTTCAAGGAACGTCTGGACGATGCTCTTAGTCATATGGTTTAGGTTTAGGTAGTCCTGTGAGGAGCAGGGAGTTGGTCTCTTCTAACTTGAGATGTTTTATGATTCTATGATTTCCTTGGTAGTGGTGTCCTTGATGAAGTTCAGGTTTGGCTGAATAGCAGTTAGCTAATTTGTCCTCAGGATATTTAGATCATGTTCGTTATTACTGTACATAACAGCAATGATATTACTGACAGGTTTCATCACTGCTAAGTGGTTTCCTTTAGACTTGACTTTTCTCAGTTAGCCTTTTGTAGCCACCTCGGGTTGTGACATACCTTTAGATCACTGGGGGGAGGGGGGGGGCGGGAAATCTCAGCTGTAATAATCTCTTGTCTCTTACATGGCCAGTCTCCACTGCTAGAAGTGTCATCTACCTGAAGATGGAATGCAGCAGATCTGAATTTCTCAATTCAGACATCTTCCCTAGTGAAACAGCAAAATCACATTTTTCCTTGCAAGGTTGCTTATGTGGTGTCTCTTGCTTTTCTTAGTTTATCTGTTCCAGAGGTTCTGCCACTGTTTGCTTTGTGTCTGTGTTGCTAGAGAAGCTAGGAAAGCCCTTCCACCAAACCTTGGAGCCCCAAGTGTACAGTGATTTCATAGATGAGGATCTGATTACAGAGAGAACTTCTGAAGTATTCAACTCCTTCATTTTAGTTGACTTGAAAGGGAGTTAGATGTCTGTATCTAATGCAAGGCTATGTACCGAGATGACTTGTTCAGTGCTTTGCAGAGATCTGTGTTCGAGCAGGGCATTAAGCAAGTTCCTACCGGTGGCTTTGCAGTGGATCATCCTCCTCTCTAAAGAGACTATTCAGTCATGCAGGCTGTCTCTGGCCCTTGATGAGCTATTTTCTATATTGACTTTGCTTGTTCTTGCAGAGCCAATTTTTGACTGCCTGGTTTTTGCTACTGCTTGCCCTCTGCCCTGGTTAAATTGCTGATGCATCAGGCTTATGGAAGAGAGTTGGAAAGCTCTTTCATCTCATTGTATTATGCTGTACTGTAGAACAGACTGCTTCAGATATGTATAGCAGAGTGTAGACAGTCTTGCATGCAAAACTTAACCATTTAATATCCACATTGTGGAGACCCAGGTTAAAGGGAGTTCCCTTTTAAGATGTGAGTGATAACTGGGGACACTTTCTCACAGCATTTTCCTTGCTTTACTGTTAGATTCCTCTGGATTTTCCTGTTGTTGACAGCATGCCCCTGGCTCTCATCACCTGCTTTCATTAACATGTATTTATTTCTTTTTCTAGATTGCCAGTAAAGACTGCAAAAATACAGCCTGCTTTTTGGCAGACTTCTTGCCTTACCCTAGTGTGCTCTTCCTCGACAGATTGGGGCTTTATCTTGTGATGCTATCCTTTTTTTTAATAATGTTACAGGCAACTGTCAGTAATCTTATGTCCCAGCTGTTCTTCGTTTTGAGAGTAAAATTTGAGAGACATTGTGCAGAAACCAAATATATTCCAGCTGCTTCTGTAATAATAAACAAGTACTTTTGTGACTAGCAGAACTAATGAAAACTTGTTTCCTATGGCTTTGTGTCTCATGGTTGATTGGTCTTTTAACTAAATTAGTCTAAAGCTACAGTAGCGAGGTAGAGCTTTATAAGACATCAGAGAATTCACGAAAAGTGGGGATGAGTTGGGGAGAGAGAATATTTTGGTCATGGGAAGAGCTTTAACTGAGTTTATAACTAAGAGTGAGCTCTGGAGGATTCATAGCAGCATAAAAATGTGAATAAGAGGTAGAATTTCTCATGTCTAACTGCAAAGTTTGAGAGATGCTTTTTCTGCAATTAGGGCACTCAAAACAAGTCTTTCCCATGAAGGTTTCCTGATGATTAATAAGGGCTGAGCTCACACTGATGTTTTACCCTCTCTGTTCACCATAACATCTTTTTTCCTCTACTGGATTGTCTCTTTCATGAAATTTGAGGGATTTAGTAACCTTGAAGACCTCTGTCCAAGTGGATTGCCATCAACAAAGAGGTTTGCATGCATGTGATTGTGGCAGAGAGGCAGACACAGACACACATGCACAAAGATTGTGCTTTCACATAAAGCATAATTTAGAGGCATAGTTTAGAGGAAGATTATGTGGTCTTTGTGGTCAATGCAGAGCAATTCCAAAGCAGGCATTTCTTGGGGAATGTATGTTTCAGGGGACTTGAGGTCAGAGTCTGCCCTGACACCCAGCTCGTCTCAGGCTTTGCTGTTACTTTTTACTATGGCTGCTCTGCTCATCTTTCCAAACCTCTGCTTGAGTGTCCTTATTCCTTGCACAGTCCTTTCATTTCAGCTTTCATTTCACTTCCACTCACGGTATAACCACTTAGAGTTAAGGACATGCTTGTTGTGAAGTTGAAAGGTAGTTGGAAAGGCAGTGGACTTTTGTCTAAAAAAGTGGAATTTTGTCCTGTGGACTGACAGTCTGTGTAAAACCTGCCATATTGTCTTATGAAGAAGATCTTTGATTTGCAGAAATATTGGGGCATTAATTGAACACTGTTTATCCTCCATGTCTAAAGTGAAGGCCACAGCCTAGTGTTTAGTTGGCTTTTTTCACTAGCCTTTAGTATATTTGTCTAATACTTCATATGTCAAGCCCATTTTCCACGTACCTTTGTTTTCTTCCTTGGCTTCTTAGTGATACTTGTCAGCGGTTACTTATATGAAGAATTTGCTAGCTGAGCTGCTGTGGGTGATGAAAAGCGTATTGGTTTTGGTGAAAGAGCAGCTAAGAAATAAAAAATAAAATCTGAAAATACTGATGTAAAACATCTCAATCCTAGCTGCCCCAGGGATTGAAATGCTCTGAAATCCCAGGGAGAGTTAAAGTGCAGCACAAAACGCGTGAGTATGTCTTCCTTAACAACAGGCAAGCTAGTGACCAGTGATGCTGGCACTGTTTTTATTCCCTCCAGCGATTTGTGTTTTGGGTTTTTTCTGTTCATCATATGAAAAGCATTATTATTGGCTTTGAGTCTCTTACAACACTTCGCACTGTCTTGAGGTATAAACATCTTGGAGTGCCTGTTTAATATCTTCTGAAAGGATTCTGGGCTCTCTGGCAGACATGCTTTGGCAGTCTGGCACCATATTTCTTCAAGATAAAGAAATTGTTTCATGCAGTGACCAGTGAAAACACTTTTTTTTTTTTGGCCTGAATTATCACTGCTTTGTGCTTAGCCGGGTGAGCACAGTACTTTTTACACAGTTACAGATAACTACAGATGGATGTGATCTGTTTCCCATATTGAACCAAACCACAGACAGTTTGAGGGAGACAGTAGATAGAGTCTGTCTCTGTGTCATTTTTAACAGGGTGTTGCCTGAGGTTGTCACAGGTAAACTTCATCTCTGTATTTAAAAGTGACTGATGGACACATCCTGTGATCTCTGTGGGCTTTAACTTTAACCTGGAAGTACATGGAGTCAATCTCCCCCAAATACCTAGAACTGTGAAGAGATTTGGGCATCAAAGTGCTGCATTAGGCACTCAACTCCAGAATTTAGCGCTTTAAAAATCCCTGCCCAGCTCCTGCCTAACTGTGGAGGTAGCAGTGTTTCCTTGGGTGAAGAAATTCCTTTGGCTCTTAGTTTCTGCTTTCCTACTGGCAGGGCCAGAAGTACTGAGGTCTTGACACTGCTGCATAGTTAGGTTCCTAACTTGCATCTTAGTCTGTGACAGTCCATCCCAGCCCAGCTTGTGTATAAAGCTCAGGCTTTCCCCCACTTGCTAATACAGCACCTTGTGCAGCAATGCTCACTGTCTCATTGTCCCAGGGAATATCTAATTATTGCATGCGAAGTGGGACAGCTTTAGCACCTCGGGCTGAGTGAGAGTGTGCCGTTGGCATCGCCATCAGAACTGCCTGGTGTCTGCACACAACTTATTTTTAAGCCGTTATCTGGTACCTTGGGTCACAGTAAGCAATCTGCTTTGGAACAAGAGGAACGCCCTCTTCAGAAAGTTTGTTACCTTATTCTTAACTCTCTCTTTGTTCTTTTCCTTCTTCCTGGCAGTCTTCCAGGTCTTTTCCTATGCTGCATTGCCCTGCACTTGACTTAGCCTGTCTGTGTACCTGTGTAAACCCCAATGTGCTGGTTTATTTTCAACAGTTGCCACCTGTCTGCATGAATGTTTCCAAAGGAGACCCCCCTCTGGTTGCTCCTGGTGAGTTCACACCCACTCTGTTGGCTGTGATCCTCCCCTACTCTGACTTCCATGGGGAATCTCTTCAGATGTTCAGGATATAATTACTCTTTAAAGAAGAGCTGCACTCCCAGCCTCTTTTAGGGGAAATCATTGCTGTCGTGTGTGGCAAAGAGCATCCTTTACCTCTTGAGATACTTTGGAGAGACCCTTTCTTGCTTGTCATTAATGTCTGCTTTCTTTTCTTACTCCTTTTCTTTCAAGTCTTACCTGCCTGGATTCCTCAGGTGTCCAAAAGATTGCATTCAAGTGGTGACAGAACAACACCTTGCTTTTTTGTAGGGAATTTCTGCTGCCTTTTTAGTCTTCAGAAATACCTGGACAATTTAATCACCTTCCTCACTTGTTAGCTATATCCCCACAATGTCAAAGTACTGCAGATCCCTATGTAACCAGAAAGCAAGGTGCTTAACAAAGGTAGAAAATCAATGGTGGCAAACTAGTGGATGACAGAAGAGGAACTCTAGGAGTTTTAGTTTGACCCTTTCTTCTTGTCCAAAGTCTTCCGTTGTTTCTGGTGGGCAACCACAGCAAGGACAAGCATCGTGGGATTGTTTTCTTATAATGTCCTGCGGTTTATTCAGATGACCACAGCACTGGGTAGCTGCAGTCACTTTAGAGGTAGGGACTTGACCCTAGCGTAACTATGTAGGTATATGAATGTGTATACACTTCTGTTCAATGCATTCCTTCTGTTCCACATACAGCAGTCAAGAGACCAGTGTGACACTTCTGTATGCTTAAGTATAAGAACATTAAGATCAGTCTTAATGTTTAAGATCATAGAACGGTCTCAAGTAAGGCTTGGCAAACCAGATGGTGTACTGCTCTCCTAGGTTGTATTGCCACTTCTTGGGAGCTCTCATAGGTTTTTAAAAAGACTTCTTTGTCCTTTAGGCAATCAGATTTTTAACTGAAGCAAACACTAGGTAATATTTTTTATGGTACCTTCTCAGATGGTTAGTTTGTTCAGTCTTTGTAGCAGAAATAGGTTTGTGAAGGGTGCTTCGTCACCTTTTGTAGTACTGAGTCATGAATGATGAAGTTTTTGGCAAGCTGTGAGGGGGGCCACGATTAATACTGAGAAACTGTTGTCATGGAACAGAACAGACATGTTAATTTTTGATTTATTTGTAACTCAGGGGACAAAAAAAAAAAAAAAATCAATGTTTGCCAAAGGGAAAGAACAGAATCAATAGGGAAAGACATTTGCTTTTCAAGCCTAGTGAGAGGGTATTAAAACATGAATTAAAAAAAAAAATTAAAAGCCATAAAAATGTCTTGACAGTGTAATTTTAATCTTAAAATTGCCAAAGCATACAAGTGGATTATAATGTTTTGCAATAATGGAGAAATGATTGATGACTTGGATTTTGAGTGACTTTTTGATATAGAGCATGGAGAATGGAGTAAATACATTTTACAGTGACAAGCCATTACTATCCTTTCTTTTTTTTCTTTATATTTTACCTCTATGGGATGTTTTTCTCCAAGAAGGAAAGACAGGTCAGCGTTAGGCAAAGAGACAGAAGTTCATCAAAAGAATTAAAGCCTAGGGACAGGCAGAGAGAAAGGTTTATGTGAGGTTGGGAGAGACCCAGCAGAGCAGAAGAAAAGAAAAAGATGAAGTAAAGGAGCCTGTTCCAGCGACGTGCATTGTATGAAAAGTATTCCGGGTGGCAAATTTATCAATTTAATTTCCACATGCTAGAAGGTGGTCCAGAGTTAGATAGGTTTTCCCACATTCTTCAGAGCCCTAAGAAGTCTCTCTTCATTCTTGGAACCACATCCCCTCGAGGAGAACAAGTGAAAAAATCTCTTTTTAGAAGCTTTGTACCTTTTTCCAAATAGTCACCACAGTATACATGCTTTGCAAAGGTCTGGGCATGCTGTTCTTTAATATCCCTGTGCCTGCTGCTCTCGATTAGCTTCCTTTCTCCAGCATTTTCCCTACTTACTGGCAGGTTTAGTACTTAAGAACCCCATTGCAATTACTCTGCTGATGCGATTTCTTGTGAAAACTGTCATTTCCAAGTATTAAATTGATTTATCCCTGGGTTCTTGATCAGGCAATGGGAGCATCTAATTATGGAAAACAGACCACATCCCCTTGGAATGGTCTGAGAAATGCAGCATGAAGTCTTTTATTATTGGTTTTCGTGCAAGATTTTCAGCTGCTTTCAGATTCCCTATGCACATAGTGTGGAAACACTCCGTGAGCTACATGGATCTTTCACCTGTGTTTCCTGCTGAGATAATAAGCAATAGTCCTGCTGGCAATAACAACGCCTGGTCTGCAGGAAGAAGGCATTGATGGTAGTCACCTCGCAAAGACCTGGTTAAAGCAGATGGACGTGATAGCCTTTCCTGCTTCAGCCTGAATGGATGACGCCATTTCACCCTACGTGTGATGGTGGAAACGGTATGAAGTCGCTGTTTCAGGCCTGGGGACATATGCAGCAAGGCTAATTAAATTAGACTGAGAGGACTGATGGCAGCAGCCTGGGGACTGAGTTCTGCCTGTGTGAGTAAAGCTCACAATGAGGAAGCTCAGAGTGGTGAGCACAGCCCTGGGAGGAGGTGGAGATGGAGCTTTTTCTGGGGCATGGGGCTCGTGGCAAAGACTGAGCGAGACGATTGGGCTAGGAAGAAGTTGGTTATTTTCATTTGTTGTGTTCAGGTAAATGGGATTTTGTAGGTTCTTTCTTTTGGTGCCATTGCAATTAACAAACTTCTCACTCGCATATAATCCATTCCTGCACTGAAACGCAAGAAACTCATAAGACCCAAGTAATCAGTTTCTTAGCTTTTTGCATCTTGAAAATGATTTTACAGTCTAGGGCTCTCAATCTCATTTCAAACATATGATGCGAAGCTCTGCATTGTGTATAATGGATGAAGGGAGATTCAGAGGAGAAGGGGAAGCTCATGGGAGATGTTTCTTTACGTTTTATGTGGAGCCATGGATAAGAGGAGGAAGTGGAAGAGTTTCTATTCCACATAAAGACTGCAAATAAGACATCAGAAGTTTCTTCCTGAGGTCTAAGAACCACAGAAGCCTCTCTGGAGAGGAGTGCAGGCCTTTTTATATTCTTTCCACTGTCTGTGCTCCTCTGCTAACTTTATCAGACACTTTGGAATGGAGATTCAGATCTCGAATGAGTTCACAAAGCACTGCTCGTGTGTCTGGTGCTGTCTAGGTAATACTAACTGTACGAGCCACTAAGAAATGAGCTTGTTGCTGTTCTAGCACTGAGAACCGCTCAACAAGTTTTTGATATATCTGAACCAGAAATCTAAAATGCTAATGGCAGGCATAAGCTCCTGTAAGTGGTACAGTCTGCTCCCATGGAACCAATGTTCCTGTGATAAAATGGAGCATTACATCATGCCTTTTCCCCATATACTGTGATTTCCAAATGTTGATGGATAATTGCCAAAATTAGGGAGCTGGTGAGTCCAGAATATCAATAAAAAGCATGTGGTGAAAGTGCAAATAGAAAAATCATGTATCTTAGCAATTTTATACAGTTCTAGTGTTGATAGTCAGGAGACCTTTAACACAGAGACTAAAATAGCTTTTAATAATTTTAATCAACTTCATTTCTAAAGAATGCTCTAGTCATGAATAAGCCTTTGCTGAGGATTGGAACTGTTCAGAAGGTTTTGTCATCCTTTAATTAGTCTTGATAATGAGGCCTCATTTTAGAGGAAAACTTAATTTAATGGTCTTGGTATTGAATGACCTTGATGTGGTTAAGATGCTTGTCTATATGTGTGTGGGAAATGCAAATAATGGAGACCGTTTTGGCTCACAGCCTGTGAGCCTCAGTAAGGTACTGGATGTTACTTTAAATTTGCTTGCTTTGCAGGTCAGATTGAAGGATGCCTGAGACAAGCAATAAATTTTTTTCTGCCGTTGGGAGGTTGAACCCGCTGATTAATGCACCTCTCTTTTTTTTTTTTTTCCCAAATGCTTGAATTCACCCTCCCTTTGAATTTTCTTTGTGGCACTAGAGGCTTCCAAGATTTTTTTTTTTCCCTAAATAAATGCCAAATGAGGGCTATGACTCATCAGAGTCTGATAATTGAATCCAAACATGTAACTTATTTTAACTACAGTAGTTTTGAATGTGCTGCACAAAACTTCTATAACATGTTGCTCCTGAAAGCAAGATTGCACTTGAAATAGTAAGGGCAATTGTTCATGTTTGATGCCCTACTTCATTGTGCAAATGATGATAAGATATATTGTATTTATAACTGTATGTATTGGTATTTGTAATATATAGGTATGGGGTTTTTTCCACCTTAAGCTTATTTTTTTGTGTGTGTGTTTTCTCTTAGATTGAAGATCCCAACTGTCGTTTATTTTAGCATTTGCTCCATATTACGTCTTTGTTTTCAGTCCTAAACTAGCGCTTAAACTTCTTACATGAATTGCTTTTTCAAACTTGATGGAGGCCTGGCCTAGAGCATACAACAGCAGTGACTGGAACAGGTTTGAATTGTAGAGAAAGCTCTTTATTGCATCCTGATGATAGTCTAATTTGTGAGAACAGAAAGCAAGCTGCTACTTTACTGGGAGAGCAGCCTGAGAACATAGTACATGGGGCACTGGGAATACCAGGTTTCTATATCTAGTCTTGCTATTACGCTGGATTTGCTGGATGGTGCATGAGTCACTTTATTCTCCTGGATCTGTTTCCTCATCTCTAAACTGAGGATGATGCAGACTCCCATTTGAAGCTTGGTGATGGAAAGCTTTCTTCTATAAAAGCTACTATTACTGTCTAAGTATTGTTAATTAGGCATTGCAATGAAAGTGATAGTAAGGAAAATGTGAATGACCTCTTAAAACTGAGCAAAAATAGTGGCAATGTGGGTGTCTGTGTGGGGGAAAGATGGAAGGATGGGAAGTAGGAGGGAAACAGCTGGAACTATCCAGATCATATCTATGTTCTTCTATTTAAAGGGAGGATTACCAGTTGCGGCACAGCCCCGATCATTACAGAGCTAGTGGGCCTTTGCTAATAGGTCCCAGTGAGGGACAGCCATGTGTCTACCCTGTGTTTTGCTTACTGGAAACTGACTTTGAGCTTGTACTTTATTGCACTGGAAGATCAGAGCAAGCAGCTGGGAGTCAGGGCAGAAAGTGCTACTTGAGATACCATTGAGATGAGTATGAACTCATCTGTGTCTCACTTTGCTTATTTACAAAATGGATGTAATACCTGCTTGCAAGAACACCTTGTGCTTCAGCTTCTTGATCTATAGAAAGAATGTTTCTATGTGTTTTGGTGGAGCTCAGTTCAGACCCAGAAGACCTGTAGCTATGCCTGGGTAGAGGATGTTGCTGACTCCAAGCACCACAGTGCCGAATAAGGATAGCTTCTGATCGATGGATTCTGTGATTACACATTATTTGATTTTTTTTTTTGACCTCTCCTCAAAGTAAGCTTATGAGGCAGTATTAGTATTTGTGATGAGTAAAATGGGTTTGGGGCAAAGGCCAAGGTGAGAGACGTGCAGAGTTGATTGCTTGCTCTGGTGCCTGGTTCGGCCTCGAATGTGTCTCTGTTCTCAGCGTCTTCAAGTTTGAAACTGGGTTAGGGTTTAAACCGAAGTCAGCAGAGCACCTAAGCATCCACCTGATGCACCGAGAACTTTCTATGACTGTTACATCTTCACGTTAGGTATGTCCTTTTGCTCAGTTTAACCAGGGATCTACCATATTTGTGCCAGAAGTGTCCCTGTATTCTGGCCATAGTGTGACTCTCCTCTAAACTGATGCTAAACTGCTGGTGGTGCCTTCTCTTGGTGTGTATGGGTGTGCAGGTGCACATGTGTGGCCTTTACCATAATTCACTGCACTTCCAAGTGCATAATCGTACATGTCACCCCAGAAGCTGGTGGGCAATGTAGTGTTAAATTTTGCCTGTTAAGATTACTCTTATGTCCTGTTTCTTTAAACAGAAGGTACTTTTCTGCCCCACTGAAGCATGGCTGACATAGCTTTCAGCTGCTGGTGCACAGAGATGCTTTCTGCAGAACAGACAGATGTAGCTGGGGAGCAAGGATAAAATTTGGGTAAAAAAAAAAAAAAAAAATTAAAATTGTGTCCAGGTTGTGCTTTAAAAAAAAAGGTACATTAGCTTTGCTGCTCTGTGTACTTGCGTGCTTCCTGGCTGTGGATGAATGCTGATTAAACTTCTGCCATTGTGCATTTGAGCAGCACCTGTGTTGATAGGCAGCAGAGGAATGTACAGTTATAAAGAATATAACATTGTATTTCACCAGCTGCGAATCAGGACCTTTTCTTGTGCATTTGTTCTTCCTGATCCTTCTTGATGGAGAAGAAAAGGAGGGGAGAAAAAAAAGGAACTTATGTAATGATCAGCCAAACTAGAGCATATGTTGGGGACCGCACATGTGCGATGTATCTCACAGCATTTCTCTTACTGATGCACGCTGTTACGTGCTTAGACCACTGCCTTTGAACTTGTGCAACAGAGTAACAATAATAAAATATTTCTAGTTAGTGCTATTTTAGTGCATCATATATTTGCTTCTGCTGCAGCATGTTTTGCTCATATTCTAAATATTGTAAAGTTAAAATGAATCCTTTTGTGTCCATAAATTATGGTGCTTAAAGATTAAAATTTTGGTCCCTGCATATCCATAGCCTTAGATTTATGAACCTATAAACCACTCACTATGTTTCTTTGTATCTGATTGTGTTTTTCTCAGACATAATGCATGAATGGAGTACACTGTTTCCAAATGACATCAGCTCTCTGGAAACTTATAAAATCATTCTTGTGTTTAACTGACTTTACACTATTGCTGTGTAAAATTAGAATTTTATGAAGATGAATAGGAAACTTACAGATTGCATAAGGCACGCTTTGGAGCTGCGGTGCAAGCAGCTTACGACAGAAATGTAAAGAGCTTGACGATCTTGAGCCTTCCAGTCTGCTCTTTGCTCCATGGATTATCGTGATGGTTCATTTACATTTACTTTGACAACAGTACCTGCCACTGATAAAGAGGCGAGAGTCTAGATTTGAGGGGAAACATTTGAATAACATCGACATTGTATTTATAAAAATTGTCCCTTGGGGGCAGAGCGTGGCTGCAGATGAGCAAAACGCAGTTTACTTCTTGTAATCCATTACTGTTAATTTCTTGTTCTCTTTAGGAGCCTTCAGCTGGCCAAGTGAGAAATTATTTCTCTTGCCTGTGTACGGAGCCCTCTGAACTTCAAAATGTCAAAAGGAACAGTAAAAATGGAAGGGGAGGGGGAACCACCCCACCCTTGCTTTTGAAGTCTGCAGCTCAGCCTCGGCATTGGAAGGGCAGCTCTGGAGCTACTGCCTCCTGCCCATCTCAGTTAAGGAAAAATAATATGTTAAAGTGAAACCATGACAAGATGTTCAGAATTTTTCTAAGCTCATTAGACAGCGAGGCGGAGGGAACCCTGATGAAGCTGATCATAGTGGAAGGCTCAGTTGCAGGTCAGGGAGCTCAGTCTGCAAGGAATTAGGACAGTAAAACTGGAGGAATGGATCCTGTAGCATTGCAAATAGCCTGCTCAGAGTAACTGCTGCAGAGAAGGAAATTCAGAATGCAGGAGATGGGAAAGGGAAATACAAGTCCTTTAAAACTCAAGGAGAAACCCTTACTGGATGTATTGTTGGATGTCTGTACAAGAACAAGGCCCATCTTTAAAGATTATGGCCTCCCGCAAAATAGAATTCCTGTTCATGGTACCAACACTCTCCTCAAACAAATATTCCACTTGCATGGGAACTGATTATAGGCTGCATCCCTAGTGAGCTGGGACTTTGGGGACATAAGAGGAAAGGTCACTGTTTCCAGATGGGTAACCATTCTCTTATGCACCCTGTCCGTGTGCAATCCATTTGGATAAAGCTGATAGCTCTCTGTCTAACCCAGCCTGAGTTGATGCAGACGACTTTACAGGACTATGATCCTGATGCTTCTTTTCTGATCTCTTTTTCCTTTTGCATCTCCCTTCCAGCAGCTTGCTCCTCAGAGCAGAGGACTGTAACCTTTTATGTTCTGTACTGAATGTCAACAGCTGAAGTCTATGGAAGGGAGGTTGTATGCTGAGGAGAAGCTGAGAAGAGGCTGAGAAACAGGTTATGTGGTCTGCAGTAAGAAACAAGCCACGTTGTGTATGTGTTAGAGCCCTGATGTGTTTATGGGTGTTAGTTCCAGACTGTCAGTAGTGTAGGTAGTCCAGGTTAGCTGGGTTAGTAGCAAGAGTACTGCTGGCTATGTCTGATGCACTAGAAGATGCGAGTGGAGCACAATAG
The DNA here is from genome assembly GCA_013389945.1 of Fregata magnificens. Taxonomy (NCBI): domain Eukaryota; kingdom Metazoa; phylum Chordata; class Aves; order Suliformes; family Fregatidae; genus Fregata; species Fregata magnificens. The sequence continues at coordinate 111,598 of WAAD01004384.1, forward strand.
GGCCACTAAAAGCTAAAGGAGGATCAGCGTAGCCATGATTTTGTTTGGGAAAAAAAATGTTTGCCAACAACCAGTTCTAGCGACTCATTTTCTCTCTCTCTCTCTTCAGAGAGTCCTGTAAGAGGCACACTTACCTTGAGCGTGTGGGTACCAGCCACAACTGGCTTTGGCTGTAATGCTGTTCTAACTTCACAAGTTTTTGGTGTTGTATCTGTAAAGTTTCTGTTTCAAGAATTCTGATGTGTTTCAAAGTACTTTGGGGAGGTGAGCTGAAAGCTTGCAGGATTTATTACCTGGTGCTTTCTGTATGCCTGGGAATAGCAGTGCTTCCCTTTAGAAAGAGGTTCTGAAGCTTCTTTGTCTGAGTCAGCCAGGGGCAGATGGGAGTAGGAGCAAGATGATCTCTGTCACTTCTGGTATGTTTTAAACCATGGACTATATAACTGTTTGGGACCATCTGATTGAACATCTTCTGTTGGTCCATCTGGTCTCTCCCTGCCTCATGATGGACTGGGTGACACAGTTTTTGGATCAGCCCTTCCAGTAATCTCCTTGTGCTCTGAGCATGTCCAAAGTCTCTCTTTTGGTTTTGTTGGGTTTTTTTGTTAATTTGGTACAACATCCAGTGTGCCTTTTTTACTCTGTAGTTTATAATCTGAATTTCCTCTGCTTCAGTTTTAAGCCTGTTTGTTTTTCTGGGGTGATGACTAAACTGGTCATTATAGATTTTTCTTGTATTAGTGGTACTGTACCCATGACATGACTACTATTTTGTAGCTACATAATAATTAGAAAGTAAGAAGTCAGTTTCATATTTTATGAGAAAGGATGGAAATTCACAGGGCGGTTTTGGTTTTTTTTTTTCTGTTAACCAAATGTTTTGTCATACAGAATTTAGTGAAGTTTCTGCAAGCTAGGCTGCAGTTTTGTAGGTTTCTTCTCTGTGTGTGAATTCCTCTAAGTTCTTAAGTCTGAGAAGTTCTTGACTCATTTCCTTTACATCTTGCTCTACTGTAGGTGGGAGGTTTATGGTTAGGATATGAAGTTCTCCAGATCAAGCAGTGGGAGGCTGATGCAGGTGAAACACTCTGCATGGTACGTGGATAGTCTTTCATGCTTAATTTATTGGAAAAGTGAAAACTGTGCAGGAGTAGAGTTCTCTCCTGCTGTATTTGCAGTGGTACAGGACAGTAAAATCTCTGATGACCGTTGTTACAGTGGAGGCCAACTGTATAGGTTAGGCAGGCAAATAAAAAAAATGGTTTCAGGCCTTCTCCCTAAACCCTAATATTTTATTCTAAGGAATGATATTGTTATGAGACCATTGTGAACATAAGTAAATACTTAAAAAAAAGTTGCAGAAACTTGGAGCTAAGGCTGCTTATTGATGAACTCTTCTCACTGATGTACAGACATAATACACAGATTATAAATATAGAATACCATGCTGTTTCACAAATAATATGGCTTTCTATTTTAGGATTTCTCTTTGTTCTAGGTGCTAAGCCAGGTCTGTGAAAGTCACTTATATATGCAGTGTGTAGAACCTACTATCAATTAAACTGAACAAAGCAAGTATTTGCTGCCTTCTGTGAGGATAAAGCAAGTGTCTTCTGTTCTCAGCCAAATTAGCTTTATAGTTTAACTGCCTTCTCTCCTGGATCGTACCTTGTAAACTGCTGAAATGACTTGACAGAAAAAAAAGTGAGGCACAGTGAGGTCTCTTCTTGGTATAGTGGTTATAACTCTGACGATAGTCAGCAGCGCAGTCTTTAATCACCGAGTGTGCTCTCCTTAGAGCCTGGCTGTGAGAGGGGTGCTGCATCGAAGCGCAGGGACACAGTCTGTCACCATCGGCTGCTGCTTGCAGAGCTCTGCAGATGGTGTTTGCTTTCCCTGTGCCTTCCTCATATCACAGGGCTGATCTGAAACACGTAGAAGAGTTGGGTGACCCGAAGAGATGCCCTGTACCTCTTCAGATAGGCAATTCTGTATCTGAGCAAATAAAACAGAGGGGAAGTTTCTTTTTTACTTCTGCCTGTCTATGGCAAGGCACGGTGAGATTTCCCAATGCTGAGCCTCGTCTCTTTCTGCAGAGTTTTGCTCTTGGATAAGAGTACCTGAAGCTCCTGTTGGTGGTAGCCATTAGGTATTACCAAACTCTTACCAACCCTCAGGTCTGGACCCGACAGTCATGTTCACTTCTGAAGACGGAAAACTCACTGAGTATTACTAAATGCCTGGGTCAGGATCTGAAAGGCTGAGAGAGAACTGGGGGAAGCATTATCCATTTTTATCTTGTTCTAACTTCCCTGTGGCCTCTGCTTACAGCCGATGTTAGGACACAGGAAGGATGAATATTTGACCTAACCCTGTATGGCTGCTCTCGTGTTGTGATTTCAGGTGTAACTCTGGAAGCTTGAAGCCTTGTCTGCTTTGGAAAGCCAGGCATCCAGTGTTTCTTCTTGGTGCTATGTGTATGAGGCCAACAAATTTCATAATAACTGGGAGCTTGTTGGCTGTTTGGGGTCTGTGCTACTAATGATCATCTGCAGTCCTGAACCACTCCCTCACAACAGGCTGCTTTTCCGTCTGGTTTCCTAGCCCTGAGCTGAACAGCTTCATCAGACGCTCCTTGCCATTTGTCAGTGCACCTCAAATGGGAAGGAGCAGCAGTGTGGTGTTTTCCTGGGTGGGGCTGCCTCCTGGTTTCAGCTTTTCCGGAAGCATTGGCAGGGCTTTCTCCTAGACATCAACTGTCTTGGGGTTAGCTGGGCTCTCCCTGCATCTTCCTCTGCCAGTCTCAGTGCGCCTGGACACCAAAAACTCACAAAGCTGAAAAGGGCATGTGCGACGGACCACACTGATCCTGCAAGTTCTGACTGCCTGTAAGAGAGACGAGCTGTCCTTGTTACCACAGAACATATCTTTGTCAAATAAAAAGAATAGGGCTGGGTTTTTGTGGTTGTGTGGCGTGGTGGTTTGTGGGTGTCCCCCCCCCCTTCCCCCTGCAAAAGGGAGCGGGCACAAAGGTCTGTCTTTTCTCCCCAGGAAGTTGCTCTTTTTCTCTCCAAGCTACCCCCATCCCCAAAAGCTTTTGGCTGGTATTTTCTCTGAGAGGAAAAGGTGCTTGTTCAAATAATCCTGCCTCTCTAGTGTGTTGCAGGTGTTGAGGTTGCTGTCACATGCTATTCTCTGCAGTCCCAGCAGCACTAACGAGGGGCATGTGCTGTTTGATGCAGCATTTGATCCCTTCTGTCTGCCCTGCCCGGGGGGCTGTTCATTGTATTGCAGTGCTGTTTTTACATAAGGTATTGCATCAGGCAGCACAAGGGGTGTGGTGCTGAATTTAAACAGCTGGAGGTTGTGTTGTGTGCTTTTCAGGCAGACTGGAAATAGCCACTGGCTTTTTTCTCCTTTTCAGTATGATTCTGTCTGCCCTAAGTGTTATGGCCATCATATATTTCCAGCAGAGGCTGTTGAGTTAGTAGCCAGGTTTTTCAGTGTGGTATTTTACCTGTAAGCCTGTTGGAGTTTTGTTTGGGTTTTTTTTTTATCACCACCCCACTCCAATGTGTTCTTTAGTGGGACATATTTTACCCATTTGACATAGCCAAACGCTCAGGTCATGGCTGGTTTTGATTGTTTTGCTAAGTTTTATGGAGGGCAAAGAAAAGAGAAAGTGTAAAGTTTATGCCTTGGGCGCACCACAGCTGCGGAGGGTGAGTTTATTGAATCGTTTTCCTCAGCCTTCTGGAAGGAAGCGATGTTAGGGTTTGTCATGCTGGTACAGCAATGTTTCACAGATGATTTCTCAGAGCTAACTTCCCTAGTGCTAGTCTCCATTGCAGGAATCTTGGCGAACTACTGTCTTATATATGTGCAGGCATCATGTGCATCCTTTGTTTCTGGGGAAGTGAGGGATTGCCAAAGCTTTATACAGATGGCTCTGCATGCAAGTCCGTGGAACCAGCTGTGTCCTAGCTCATCACTTTTTAATGACTCAAATGTCTCAAAGCTGTTTGTTAGCGTGACCTCTTGGCTGGCATTTACACGCATTTCTATCTTATGTCAAATTCTCCTTTTTTCACGGTAGGCTGCTCTTTTTCATTTCATAGCATCTATTCATTTTAAATTTTGTTTTACAGTTGGTAGAGATGGAGGTATGCTTTAAAATGAAATCTATTGTGTTATCCTTATGCAGAAGGTTTACCGTCATACAACACTTTTTGTGGTCTGTTTATAAGCAAAATCAATCTAGAGGGTAAAAAATGCATATCTGATAAGCTATCATTTGGAACAGTTGGTTGCCAGTGCTGCTAATACAAAAATAAGTAATTCTAAGGCAGACTTAGTACTTGAATATGGTAAGACCTAGAAATTAATTGCCCTGAACCACATGGTTACTGATCTACATCAGGTCACGTTTGCACACATTATTTCCTGTCTTGCGGCTGTATTGCTTTCACTTTCTGGACCGCATGAGAAAAGGTCTTGGCAGAAACTGAAGCTTAGAACTCATCTATCAACCAAGAATATATTAAAACAGAGGTGGATGTAACCTTTTCTGCACGTCCATTTTGCTTGTGAACAGTAAACATGGGGATTTGGGTAGGCAGCAGGAAAGCTTACGTCTTGGTAATGACACAGTGGTGCCTACAATGCAGACTCTACAGTGAGTAGCTGGTTGAAGAGGAGCAGAGAGCAGCCTGCAACATGGGTAGCAAAGCCATTAGAAGTGAGACACATACTGGGGAGTTTCACAAGTTCCCAGTGCCCTTATCTCTCAAGGCTGCTAGAATCACTTTCGAGCACACACATGCACTTCATCTTACTGCTTTTGGTCACAGATTGTTCCATATACATGAATGCTATTTCTTCAAATTATTATTTCTCCTATTATACTTGATATCTGAGGACTTCCGCTCCTTCCAGGAGCAGTATCTGTAAACGAGTAAATTATCTGAGATGCAGATTACATGCATGAATGTATACAGTATATCTGAAGCCTGCACACATACATCTCTATCTAGGGCAGGAGATTTGAGGGGAGGATTTTGCCTCCAAGGCAGAAAATGATTCAAGTGCATCAAGGACCATTTTGCACCCTAATCTCTATGTTGATATTTGTGGGGTGTCTTGTCCAAACAGGGTTGTTCCATTTTTATCCATGATGGTCCTTCCATGCGTGTTCAAGTTGTGTAAGACAGACCACCCTGTTACGTGTGGCTGCACCCGGGTGAGTCTGCATCCTGGCTGGACATGAATATGGTCAGTGGTGCCTGGTAAAGGACAATACTCAGCTGAGGCTTATTGGGGTTGTGTAAAAGAAACTGAGCCAAGCTGGTACCTATATGGGATCTGGAAAACGGGCTGAAAGACATAATTTAATTTTTATCTCCAGTATTCAGAGCTCTTTGCATTTGCCTCAGTGTTACTTTTTAATAAGATTAAAACAACCAGCTGGGTTTCACTATCTCCTTGAAAGTAAACAAATAAAGCAAAACTCCCTGATACAATAATAAAACTATTTCACATACTGTAAAAGAGGACTATTGCTTCTACATGTGATTGACTCAGGTTTTGAGCATAGGGTAGCTTGCAAGTGTGTATATTTTCATAGTATGTCATCTCATGAATCTCAGGACTCTATTTCAGCAGTACCTTCAGAGAAAGCAATTCAACATATCCGACCTCCCAAACTTCCTAAAATCTTGGGGAGATTTTGGAAACTCTCTTCCTCTTTATATTGTCCCTCTGTAAACTAGGTGTCTCTTGGCACTTTGTGAGGATGTGAACTCTTTATCAATTTCTCCTGTAGGTGTTTTTATTTTTTTTTCTCTCTGATACCTTTTTGATTAAGACTTTTTGGCAACAAGTTGACCATTCCTTCAAGATTTGCTACTACATTGCTATGTTTGGGAGGTAAGTATCACACTGGTGGTCACTCGTGTTCAAATAAAACCATAATATATTTTTGTTATATACTCTTTCAAACAAATCAGGATGTTTTGGCCTGTAGATGGACTCTGTGTGTTCCTGCTGTGAAAGCAGACTGGCAGTATGTGCTTCCAGTTCTTCATTTGTTTCACATGCGGCAAGGAAGTGAATACATCAGTGCTTATTTGTCAGTGTGTTCTTCTGAAATGGGTTCAGACAATGTCGCTCTTCTCTGGCTTACCCTGTCGTACCGTTCTTCCGTGTTAAGCTCTGATTTCTTAGGGAATGTGTATGAAACATGCTAATTTATCCATAATGACATGAAGAAAACAAATTAGTACCAGAAGCATTAATCTAACAATGACAAAGTGTCCACTTTGAGTTGGGACTTCTGTCGACGAGATGAGGACTGCTATTGATGTGACATTACTGACTGGTTTAATAACTGGCTTAACTGTGTTTATTGATGTTTGTTTCAGGATTACCATTACATAATTTTGAAATGGCACTAAAACCGACGTTGAAAATAAGAAATAATTTATTGATGGGACCTTCCTAGTCCTCACTCTGACACCATATTCCTGCTGCTTATTCAACTTGTTTGTAATTGTACTGAGGAATTTTGTTCTTTTTTTTTATCCTTTCTCTTTGCGGGGGTGAGGGGGGGAATACTTTTTCTCATACTTGTGCTTTGTTGTCTTATAAAGGGCTGCCTCCTACCTCTTTAACAGCAGTGTGGCAACTGAACACCCTTTGAATTTTCTGGTATGTCTACCCAACTTCGGGTAGCCTACATAGCTGCTTTGGCTCGGGAAGTTAGAGTCTAAAGATATATTGTCATATTTGTGATTAGGAATATGTAGCTGCTACGATAAATATCTTGTGTCTGGTTCTTACAGCTATTTTTTTAACAATCTTTATATAACTGATATTACTCTTTTTTTACTGGAAGTTCTGTAATACTCATACAGCTTATTCTTTATGCTATTGGGATAAATACAGAGGAACTCTAAATGAATTTCCATTTCATGATGTTCTTCCGGATAGTATGCAAAGTAGTAGTATATTTTTAATACACAAAACAACAACTAAAACCAGCATTAATATTCTCTTCACCTGGAGTGAAGGAAGGTGTCTGATGGCATGAAAAATAAATAAAACAGGAGATGATGTACCCTCCATCACTTCTCTTTAATGATTGTGTTGGACTTCCTGATGTTGCAAGTATGGCCCTGTACTTTGTAGAGGGGTTCCAAAACTACTGACGAGGGGGGCATGGTTTTGATGAGCTTGGCCTCACTTGCATTTTGGTGCAATGGTGAAAAATAGGAGTTGACTAGGAGAACTTAACTCAGCACTGCAAGCACAGCAAACAAAACCCCAAAAGCTTGTGTGCTGTTACTGAAATGGAAGTAGGATGGGCAAATGGTCTTTCTGATGTGAAACCAGGCTTAAGGAAGATGACAAAAATGCCTGTTGCTACCTAGATCTGTATTTTTTGGTAACCAAGAAAACCTGTGCCTCTACCCTTAGTCTGGTAGACTTTTATTATGTTTTAGCTGCAGCTGAAAGTTTGTATCTCTGCTAGTGTGGTGTATTCCAAAGCAATTTTTTCCCCTTTAAATGTGATCAGCGACTTAGGAAGCAGGCTGCAAAAATAGTTTCTCTGTGTTGTTGGTAATGGAAAGTAAATGCACAGCAAATAGAATTTCATGCTGGCAAGAGTCATGAAGAAAATAATTTTTTTTATACATTATGAGCAAGTTCTGTTCTATATAGTAAGGAATTGTGGAATGGACTTCTATTCCCCTCCCACATCTTAATCTGTCCTGGCTCTTTTATGTAACTATAACCTAATTTCTAACAGCTTTTAAACTTAAAACATTGGCTCAAGTTCTGCTGCCTGGTCTCAACCTCTACAGCTGGAGCTGTTCTTCGTGTAAGTAAATTAAAACTTTGTGGGAAGGACGCTGAACCTCGTAGTCTGTCATGTGCTGGCTATATGTCATGACTTATCTTTGTATCTTGCCTGCAGTAAACATTTATTTATAAAAGTAGCACAGCTCTAAAGGAGTCCTGTCCCTGCCAGGAGGTGATAATTAGGGATTATATCACTTACTGGATTGTGCGAGACCTACGTTTGAACCTCTGGCTTGAACCAGTCATAGCAGAAACTTAACCAAGGGTTTTCTGAGGTGTAAGGAGTGTCTGAGTCAAGTCTTGGCTTTATGCAGTCACTAGCCTCTCCCTTCTCTAGAATTGAGTGATTTGAATGATTAATCTGGGACCTCACTGTCTTCACTCTGGAAATTTCTTTTCAATCCCTCCTCTTCTGCCTTTCCCTCATTTACTGTGTGGGATTGCCCTGATAATCACTGACAGATACAGGCTGCCTAAATGACCACCCCCAGCTCCCCCAGTTGCCAAATCGGCAGCAATGGCAGGGCCCTTTGCCAGGTGAGAGGGTTGTTGGGCACCTTCTGTTTTCCTGCTGTGCTGGATCAAACCCAGCATCCAGTGGCAGCAGACTCTGCCCACTGAGCAGAGCAGTGCTGCGCACACGATCCCATCTTTCCCCAGTCTTTAGTCCGTAGCAGTCACTTGGGTGTGGTTATTTATTGTTTTGCTTCTACACGCAGCAGTCAGCTTGTGTAGCTTTGGCGATTTAATCAGCACCTTTGGGCTCTGGGCGCTGTCATTTCAGCCAAAGAAGTGCACTCTGCCTCTGAGTTGTTTTTAGCAACTGGAGACAAAGAACAGAGTAAAATAATAGTGGTATATTTAAATAGAGGCTGGATAAATTTTACATTTGCTACTAGTCATTGCCAGTAAACAATCATATTTGTGGAGGTTAAGATAACTGAAGCCCAGTCTCATCAGCTAGCTTTTAAGATGATCTCTGTAGGAGTTGCATGGGAACTTTCCACTAGTTGCATCATTTCACATGTAGTAGGTGTACGATGGGGACTTTTTATTTTCCCTTTCTGATGCAGTCATTACCTGGAGCTATCAGGTGAAAACTACAATGTGACTCTCTTGACCTGCCATCCATACCCCAATACGGATGATCACATATTCCTTTGGGTGAGCTGATTCCTCTAAGCGAGGACACGGGAAGGTGATCGCTCATACCAGGCACAGCAAAAGCAGGAGGTACCACATCCCTGCAGAAAAACTGACTCGAAAGAGATAACAATAAGGAATTGCATAGAAACTGTTTAGCTCCGGTGCTTTTTGCCTGCAGCCACGTTGAAAACAAGGCGATGACATGAACTTGCTTTGTCAGCACAGAATTTAGGAAAAACAGCTCACAAACTTGTTTTCTGAACTTGTTTTGTTTGTGGATTTTTTTTGAGGGGGGGGGGGGGGGGGGGGGGNACAGTCTCCTGTTTGTTTTCACTACTGTTTTTGTACTTGCTAAATACTAATTCAAAAGAAACGTCATTAGATATTCATGGTACTATAGCTAGTTTTGGTGGAGATATCACAGTGGCAGTGACCCGTTATCGAGGATAGCTCATGTCTCAGTCTTGCCGCTCTAGAGACCAGTGACGATTAATGGTAGGGCTTGACACGGAGGAGATAAGGCTTGGAGGAGGTCAGTGACTTTTAGGATTGATATCAAAGTTGTAGTTAAGCTAGATATGTTACAGTGATCTCTGTCTACCCCTCGCTCTTGCTAAAATAAAAGAGGAAAAGGCAGATTTAAGCTGACTGAAAAATTTCACAAATTTGTGCCAATTTGTAGGGTTTTTTTTTCGTAGTCAATCTTGCTGTGTGAGTTCTGGGAAAAGAGGAAGTCTTTGTTTTTGCTATATGCTAAGAACCAAGCCAAACCCTTAAACTTATTTCTGTTTTAGTTAAAAACCAAACAAAACCAAAACCACCAAAAAACCCCCCAACAAAATGAACAAAAAACCGCCACACAAACCCCCAAACATTTCCCCCCCAGCCCCCCCTCAAAACAGGATTAGTTTGTGATGTTTCCCCTTCCTCTCTTCAGTTTATGAAGAGAGTTAAAGTATGTTTTTAATGCTATGTTTGGATATTCTTGTAAAGCTTCCTGCCGCAGGTTTACCGATCACTTAAAAAAATTAAATAATTGTCATTTAAGTATGTATTTATTGGTAATAAAGGCTTGAAAGGTATTGATGTTTCATTATGTCCATCTAAAACTCTTTGGGACATACCTACTCACCATCAGCTGTCCTAGGGGAGCTGTGCACCCTTCCCAAGTCATTGGGGTATTCATCTGAAGTAGGCTGCCAGGCTGAATGAGTCTGATCTTTCCTGCTCATGTCTTGTCTTGTTCTGAAGTTATATCTTGTTTCTAAAAACTTCTTTAGAGTGATTAAAAATTCCATAGGATTTTGAAATTCCAGGTCAGTGGCCATAAGTTAGTGGGAGATGAGGTTGCCAAGCAGAATAGGGACCAGGAACTTATCTTGAATGGTGCCAGTGGGTGACTGGCTAATGAGTAACTTAAGCTCAGCAGAGTGTTGAATTGCCCTTAAGCACATTCTTACAGCTCAGACTGTGAGTAGCCCCATGGCAGGAGCTGTTTGTTGTACAACTCAAAGTGGTTTTGTTAAATTTGGGTCAGACTCTGTAGCACTGTGCCGGAAAGGAGTCCTGAAGTTATAATTAAAATTCTAATCAATAGAATACCTGCTGGCTGGCCAGCATTAGAGGCACATCAACAATGCTAAGGATGGTTAGGGGGTAGCTGTAGTTAGAGAAATGAATGTCTTGCTAGGAGCATGCAGGAGTATGGTGATGGTGCATGCCCCAGACTAACAAAGGTGTGTAGCAAAGCCAAGGGCATGTGTGCCCCATGTGCGGGCAGTATGGCAGACCCTGCTTTTGGGGGGGACTCCAAGTGCCAAGCAGAAGATGATGAGTATTGCTGGGCCAGAGAGGAGACCTTATTTATTGCTTCTGTTGGAGCCCAAACCAAGTCTGCTGTGTCCCTCACTGCTGGCACAGAGGTTTGGATGGGCTGTGGGGCTGAGCACCTCTGCTTTCCTCCCATCCCAGCAGTAGAAGAGTGGCATTAACTCTGCAGTTACACTGCTGACAGCAATAAATTCTGAGCTGTTCTGTTCCAATAGGATTATAATGACATATTATCTCATTACAGTAGTGCTAATCTTTCAAAGACATCTTCAATGGGAAATTAAATTAGAAGGAAGTTGTAGAAGTACAGTAAACGGTTGTCCTCGTGGACCTCAATGATGCTCGCAGCATTAACAGGGCTGGAGGGTCTAGCCTGCAGTGAAGATTTCCCTGCCACATAGAAACTAATGCCTATAGCTTTACACCACTACAACCCATATACAAAGTTTTCTCTAGATGCTTCTAGAGGCGGTGGAGAAAATACAGTAAGAAAGTGATGTGTGAAGGGCGGTGCAAAGGCAACTGGTTTAGGAAAAGGTGGAAAAGCACCATTCCTAAGGTCTTATGATGTAGTTAATAACGTTTCAAATTACTCGTTTTGCTACAGGAAAAGTGAGAATAAAAGTGTCTCACTGTAAAAATGTTATTTCTCAACTAGACTGCCCTTTTAACCGATGGGAGGTGATGTCTCTGCCTTGAAAGGAACTTGAAATAGTTTAGCTCTGCTGATCTCTAGTGTTGTCTTTCACTTTCTGGTGGAATATAAAGCACTTCTATTTTTATTCATTTCTTGAGATGGGCAGCTTTTGTGTAAAGGGTGAACTTGGATAAACACTCATTTTTGAAGTTGTCTGTGGAATCATATCCTGTTTGAGAGAGAAGACAATGCTGTGGAAATGAAAAATGAGTTTGTGTAAAAAGTTATCTTTCCTCCATGATACTACGGAAATAGCGTTTCACAGTAGAGTTTATTACTTTCCCCTAAGATATATAGACATGTGTTATCAGTTTAATGCAGCTATTGGACTTAGAGGAATAACATCACTTCCAAAGTTGCAGATAATTTTGAGTAGATCTTAGAGTCAAAGAACTTTGTGTGCGTTCAGCTTTAGCCTTTGTTGTTTGTGTCTCTTGGCTTCTCAAGAGCTTTTGTGTAATTATTTTAGTAATTCTAATTTTTTGCTCACAAAAGTATAACTAATACAGGTTATATATCCTTTTAAATGTAATTTTCTCCCCAGTGAAATACTAGACTAATGAAATGCAAATGGCAAAGGGGTGAAGTAGGAATTCTCACTGGGTATTTGAATGCATTGAATGGGTATTACACAGGTACTTGTTTAGCCCGGGAATCGTGTTTCTTCTTGGAAGACACACGTAAATTTCCATTCCATGAAGAAATTTAAAATCTTAAAGGTAAACTTGAAAAGTCTGTGGAAAAAATAGTGCCTTGGAGATTTACAGAATTTAACTTTAGACTGATCTCTTCCCATTCCAGGATTACAATAAAAATAATTTCATTCTGCTTTCTTGAATGAAAAGGGTAAAAGCTCAACCCCTTTTCCTTCCTTGTCCTTGATATTAGCATTGCCTCACTGTATTTAATGAATGTCATCTTCCTGGGTGTAATAATTTCTGAGAGGGAGAATAATCTTTGGAAAGCCTAAGAAAAAAAAATCGAAGGAGACAAAATAATTACAAGGACTATCTGATGATATGGAGGTGCACACATTCTCTGCTTGAAGTGAAAAATCTAGGCATAATCAGGAGCTCATGCATAAACTCCCACGCATCCAGATGAAGTCAGAATCGAGCCTACTGTTGCAAGTGGCAGTGGTTATTTAGGGTGGAAAGATATTCCTGCCAGTAGTGCTGGAAACATCTCTGCTAAAAGTCATAAGATCATCCTTTTACATTTTGATTTGAATGCAGTGAATTGCAAATGTCAACTTCTAAAAACGTCGGCAGTAAATTGAGTATCTCATTTGTTAACTATAAGGAAGAATATTACTGTTTCAAACATGCAAATTGATAAGCATGAAAACAGTCTTTTACATCTACCTTGAAACTGTTGATCTGCGGCTGCATGGCTGATGCCTTTGAGAAGTACAAATGATTAGAGCAGTAACATTTGTCTAGATCACTCTGTATTTAGTAATAAGAGTCTCATGGGTATTCAACCACTTGGCTGAGTGCAAATTGTGAATCCTAGAAATACAGTACATGAAACCAATCAAAATGCAGTGTCTATCTACTTTGTAATGTAAATAATATTCCTGTGCCAGCTCAAGGAGAATGCCTGAAGGTATTAGTAGTAAAAAATGAAATCATTGTCAGGTGTGCCTTGTAGGGCTTTCATAGTATGACGTACTACTCAGCGCTAATAAGAGATGGGACAGCTATTAGTCCAAAATTGCTCATATGAAGTGAAACAGCAAAACCTCATTTTAAACCTTGACCTTTCTGGTCCTAATCACTGCTGCAGGGCAGAAGTTACCACTGCCCTTTGGAGTCTGATGGTTCGGTTATCCTGCCTGTGTGAGTGCTGTGCTGAGACAGTACCTGGGAAGTGATGCAGAGCTGTGATAGATGCCATTAAATAAAACTGCCTCAAAAATTGGTAACAGTTGTTATAATGACTTCAAGACACATAATGGACAGATCACTCCTGCGCTCCCCTGGCCTCAGGCTGAGTGATGAAATGAAATTCAAGCTGCTCAGCTCAAAACAGTATATCCCTTATAGGAAAATAGTATAGAATTTAATAGATGCTTAACAATAGCTGATATTTTTTACTGTCTGTAAGATTCTCAAGGTGTCTCTCTGCATCCTACTGAATGCTAGAAGGTGCGTTCACAGAAGGAACTATGGAAAAGTCAATATGCTGACTGATTCACATCCTCATGCTTCCTGTTTTATGTATGTTCAAAGTGTTGGAATGCATTTTTGCACTGCTCTAAGGAAAGTACAAGACTGCAGCAGCCCCTGTGAGCTGGACTGAGGCCCTGCATTTCTGCAGTTGAGCAGAGGAACTCCTAGTGGAGCTGCCCTCAGGTTCAAAGCAGACAGAAGGGTGCTTGCCCTTCTGTTTGTCTCAGCTTGGAGACCCCAAGTCAGAATATGTTTTCAATAATTTGGAGAAAACTCTAGAGAGAAATTTCTACTTTATTTTCCCTTAAGCCATTCAGCCCTATGCTGTACCTTTATCATGAAGTTGTAAACAGATGCCTATGTTTTCCCAGATATTGTCTTCCATTTTAGACCCAGAGACTTAAAAACCTTGGTGAGCTGGAAAAGAAGTTGCTTAAAGGACTGGTGACAATCAGTCTACTTTAAGACCACTCTTTGCAGCATCCCTTGTAGAGTATCTCCTATTGGAAAGAGTAACACATTGTCTCTGCTATTTAATAGATTGTTGCAATTCTTCCTCCTCATAAACATACAAATCATAGGTAGGTGACTGTCAATCACAGATAGTTTGCCAGAAGAATATTGCGGATCCCTCAAAAAAAATTGTCAGCAGCAAACTAGGTATATTTTTTCATTAATGAGTTAATTCCTGACAAGGACTTAATTTGCTCTTTGGTCACTCCTAATTTTTGTTCCACCTCAGTGTTAAAATAGCTTTTTCACCCATTTCTGATTCCATCCTTTTACATCTCTGGTGTGGAAGAATAACTGGCTTTTCTTGAAAGGAATGTGAACCCACAGAGTTTACTAACAATTTGATTCCCAGAGAAGATCATAGAATGGTTTGGGTTGGAAGGGACCTTAAAGATCATCTAGTTCCAACCCCCCTGCCATGGGCAGGGACACCTTCCACTAGACCAGGTTGCTCAAAGCCCCATCCAGCCTGGCCTTGAACACTTCCAGGGATGATGGGGCATCCACAACTTCTCTGGGCAACCTGTTCCAGTGCCTCACCATCCTCACAGTGAAGAATTTCTTCCTTATATCTAATCTAAATCTACCCTCTTTCAGTTTAAAGCCATTACCCCTTGTCCTATCACTACATGCCCTTGTAAAATGTCCCTCTCCAGCTTTCTTGTAGGCCCCCTTCAGGTACTGGAAGGCTGCCAGAAGGTCTCCCTGGAGTCTTCTCTTCTCCAGGCTGAACAACCCCAAGTCTCTCAGCCTGTCCTCCTAGGAGAGGTGCTCTAGCCCTCTGATCATCTTCGTGGCCCTCCTCTGGACTTGCTCCAACAGGTCCATGTCCTTATGTTGGGGGCCCCCAGAGCTGAACGCAGTGCTCCAGGTGGGGTCTCATGAGAGTGGAGTAGAGGGGAGAATCACCTCTCTCGACCTGCTGGTCACACTTCTTTTGATGCAGCCCAGGATACTGTTGACTTTCTGGGCTGCAAGTGCATGCTGCTGGGTCATGTTGAGCTTCTCATCAACCAACACCCCCAAGTCCTTCTCTTCAGGGCTGTTCTCAATCCATTCTCTGCCCAACCTGTATTTGTGCTTGGGATTGCCCCGACCCATGTGCAGGATCTTGCACTTGACCTTGTTGAACTTCATGAGGTTTGCACGGGCCCACCTCTCAAGCCTGTCAAGGTCCCTCTGGATGGCATCCCTTCCCTCCAGCACATCAACTGCACCACACAGCTTAGTGTCATTGGCAAACTTGCTGAGGGTGCATTCAATCCCACTGTCCGTGCTGCTGACAAGGATGTTAAACAGTGCTGGTCCCAATACTGACCCCTGAGGAATGTCAGTCGTCACTGGATGTAAAAACATTCGTAGTTTCTTTAGAAGAATTAGTGGCTGTCATGGTAAAGTGTGCTAATTGGCATCTTCATGTTGACATTGTGTCAACTCTTTGTTCCACCAAGGATTCAAAATGCAGCATTAACTTGGCTGGAACAGAAAGAACGTGTTTTCCCCCAGCCAGCAGTGTTTGCAGGAAGCAGCATGCGGTCTAAGCATGTGGTCTAAGTGTCTGGTGTGTTAGGAAAGTGTTTGAAGTCCAAGTTGTTATAATAATTCCCTTGGTACAAAAGGAAGGAAAATGTTTTCTAAGTTTCATGTGTTTATCTCTTCACTTTAAACACAGAGGTGCCTCCAATCTGTGTTTGGCTGTGAGCGGGTGGCTGGGTCAAAATTCTCCTGATTGTGCCTGCATTTTGTGTAGGAATGTGATCAATGGATTGAATTCAGTGCTATGTCTTAAAACCTCCTAAAGTTTCTGGCAGGGAGACTCGTTCATGCCAGTTGCAAAGGAGCCTTTTGTCTGCTGGGGCCTGGACTGAGGCTGCTCATCTCATGGCGCTGCTTCCCAAAAGCAGCTGGGAATGCCTCTTGGTTACTGCTGACCTGGGCCTTGGTTAAACAGATGGTTTGATGGTAGGGATTCACTTGTCTGAGCTATTTATCGCTTGTGGCAATGAGCAGCCGGGTAGCAAAACTGCAAGTGCATTGTTGGGGGGGGGAGGGGGGGGGAACAAACAAATAGAGCTTTATGGCTAGGATGGTTGCCAGTAGCGTCCCCTTGACTGAAGCCCATTCCTCCATTGCTTTGTGCAAACAGCCGGTGAGCAGCAGGGAGGACCCAGCACTGCTGGTTGTGCAGCAGGTCTCCTTTGGTTCCTTATGTCCCCATGGCCCTGGTGGCTTAGGCATGGCCAGGGCACATGGTGCTGCACAGCGGATGCTCTTTGCACTGGAGGCAACCTGGGGTAATGGGGGACTGCATGGCCTTATTTTGCAGGTCCCGGCAGGCCTCTGGGTCCTTTCTTATAAATGTTGTTTAAAAGTTTTTGCCTCAAACAAGAGAAATGAGCAAGGAATCCCTGGGCTCTGTGTGTGAGGTACCTGTTGTACCGCTACTATATTTCATGTATGTTTTGATAGTCTATTTTTCTCTAAACCTCAATGCTACTTTGACTCTCGTGGCTTTGGTTTCATTTTCTACAAACTTGCCTTTTTATCTGGATAAGCACCAGTTCCATTATATGGTCTTTAACTGATTATATTTTTTTTATTGAGGTGATATAGATAGAAGCTAACCATCAGCTAGTTGTTTTTTGAGGTCATTGCCATTAGTACTGAATGCCATGTGAAAAATCGGTGTATAAGAGAGGGCTGAAAGATAAGCATTAACCACTCCAAGTGAAGAGAACACAATGTAGGTGGTACAGAAACTTTAAAAAAAAAAAAAAAAAAAAAAAAAAAAAAAAAAAAACAA
Source organism: Fregata magnificens (assembly GCA_013389945.1). Taxonomy (NCBI): domain Eukaryota; kingdom Metazoa; phylum Chordata; class Aves; order Suliformes; family Fregatidae; genus Fregata; species Fregata magnificens. The sequence continues at coordinate 128,621 of WAAD01004384.1, forward strand.
AAAAACCCCAAACCAAACCAAACCCACAAAACCCACCCAAAACCCCCCAAAACCCCCAACAAACCCCACACCACCAAAAAAACCACAAAAAAACCCAAGCAAAACCAAAAAAAACCCACAAAAAGGCTAATGAGGGAGGTGGAAAAAGTTATCTTCACTTATGAATAAAGAGCTAAAGAAAAAATGTGGTATTCTTTTAAAATTGTATGCCTCAGTTCTTGTGTTTCCAACCAAGGCTGAGTGATTTCTCCACTGGCTGGCAAAACCATGGGGCCAGAGCATCATTGGTTTGGATTGGCAGCCTGTTTGGATTGCGTTTTTATTTGTTTTTGAAGGTGTCCTTGGCTAGTTTGGTGGCCTGAAAGGTTATGTTTTCATGCTCAGCTAGAACACATGGTGTGTACATGCCAGCATGAAAGAAGGTGGGTGGTTTTTGTGGGAAGTGTGCAGGATAAGCAGTACAGAGAAGCTGTTGTATGAAGAAAGGAATGCAATGTGCTATTCAAAGGCATTCAAAAACCAGAGCTGTAGCTCTAAAACTCCAATAGAATAATTTGCAAAGCACTCTGGTGCCCTTCAGGCTCTTGCAAAATTAAACACTTCCAGCAGGGCCTTGCTTTTGCCATTTGCTAAGGAATCCTGGGATAAATAGCCAACTCATCTGCAGATCGGCAGGAAAACATGTACTGATTAGATGGGCTGGAGGCTGGACATAGCTGTCAGCAGTCCAAAGATACAACACAAGTACTCAAGAACATTTTAGCTGAATTAAAATTACTTTTGTGGGGTAATGTTCATGTGGCTTCAGAGTTGTTTAACTATCTAGCCAGTTTCTTAATATGAGAATGAACGTTAACATCTGTTCTATCAGTGATTGTCATTGTTAAGCCATTAATTTCTGATTTTGTGAAGCTTCCTGTGTTGATAATGAACCTTGGGGTATGAAGAAATTCTTTAATGTGTGCTGTGTGTATCTTGTTCAGTAGCTTTCTTTCCTCTGTGTGTCTAATTTTTTTGCCCTCTTAGGATTATATTTTTTTATATCTTGCTACCTTGCAGCAGAAAAGAAATGATTGAAGCTACAGGATAGCTGGGGAACACATGGGTTGCTGAATCCAGTCTGCTGCAATCGCAGGCATCTATATAGCAGATGTTGAATTGAGACAATTTCACAGAAACATCCATTCTTCTTGCACATCTCCTGAGCCAGTGGAAGTAGATCATTAAATGGCTCCCATGTCTATTAAAAAAATAAAGCTGTTTAGTACAAAGACCAAAAAGTCTCACATACTGTATGTCAAATGCTGCAGTGGGAGAGAGCAGGAGAAAGAAATCCCCAACTCCACCACAACCTGGAGGTCCATGGAAAGCCCCTGGTTTTCCTAAATGATCCAGACTGTTGCCTTCCTCAGTATGAAAGCTGTAAATATGTCAGCTGCATTTAGATAATAGAACTGAAAATCCTACGAGGGAGACAAGCTATTTATGCAATGGGTTGAGAGGGTTTTAGTGCAGAGACTTCAGCTGAATATTTTGCAGCCTGTTTTAGCCTTTTAACTCTACTGAGGTCACTGAAGTCAGAAGAGGGATGAGGTTGCCCATTTCTGTTTTACTACCATGGAAAACAATTTGATGTATACAGAGCTACTCAGTTTCCTCTCCTCCCTCCAAAGTCTCTCCTTTTATTAGTCCTGCCTGCTCTCCTCCTCCATAACTTCTCTTCCTCATGCTTTTCTTTCTTTCTCAGTTTCCAAATTGCTACGTTCATCACTGTCAGCTTTCCCTTCTTTTGTAAACTCCTTCAACTTATCTTATGCTTCAGATAAATGGTTTTAATTTAGTATTTTAGATGCTTCCAGGTTTCTTCTGAGTTTTCTTTATGCATTGTCTTCGGCTTTTTTTCTTTTTTCAGATGTAAATATTAGATTTGATTTTTATGTTGAGGACTTTGAAGACTGTTCTGCACTCTGATATTTCATGTGCCAAATTTCATGCAATCAGCACTGCTTAAAATGAGGAGTATGTTAAGGGAAGAAAATCTACAGAGGATTTTACTTTTTCTGCAGTAGTGGAAGAGGTAGAGAAAAGCATGGGTGGAGTATGGCTTCAAAGCAACGTTTACCAAAAGTGGACTGAGTTATTTTGGGGTTTGGTTTGACATACTTGGGCTGACTTTAATGAAATGCACAGATTTACGTTATTGTCAGTCTGTTATTGCTAAACTTGCTCCCATGAAGACATTGGATATGGAAAAGATGAAAGGGATCGAGAAAAAGCAAAGTCTTACAGGGATATCACGTGTGGGAGCTTAGATTATCCCAGCTTTTGCTCAGTGAGCTGGATGTCAGTGAGCCCAGTGGAAATTAGCTATCAGTCCTTCTCTGTTCTCCTCTTCTGGGGCTTTTGCAAAATGGATATCTGTGGAAACTGGATATCATGGGAAAACTGTATGCAATGTTATGAACTTTCTCAAAACTGTTTTGTGAGGTGCTGGCAAAGCTGTTAAGAAAACCAAGATAGGGCTATGTTAGACTGGATAGACTATTTCAGGCTTTTGAGTTCTTTTTGGAGAATGAATCGCAGAAGTTTTTAGCTTCTGAAACTTCCTTTTAATGTCCTTAGGAAAACTCAGTCAAGGTTTTGGTGCTAGAACTGAAAGTTTTTTCAAACTCCCTGACTGTGCAGGTTGCCATCTGCTGTGGCCATAGGCATACCTTGTTATTGTTTCTAGTTTTTTTTTTTAATAGGTTTCTTTTGGTATTTTTTTGATGCATGAGCTACGCGTTGACGCTGCTCTAGAAGAAAGCCTGACAAGGCTAATGTGGGCAAGGAATTCTTTTCACAAGCTGCAGTGAGAGGTTTTGGAGACAGAAATTTGAGTAGTTTTATTTGAATGTTACAGGGAGAAAAGAGGTCTTAGTTTTGAAATTTATCACATGGTTTTGCCCTCCTTTTTATTTTGCTCATGTTGCAGTCCGCTCTCTTCCCACTGCCTCAGGTTTAAGCTTGTCACAACCTTCTAGCACATCTGTGATGTGACTTCTGGCGCATGTTTCCCACACAAACTTCTTGCTGTGCTGCTGGGCAGCACAACTGTTCCCTTGTCATCTCTGGGTCGGTCTCCTCTAAGGTGTCACAAATTAACCTGGTTTATCAACACTGTTGTTCTCCGGTCTGTACTTCTGCATCTCCATAAATTGCACTTCAGGCATGCAGCCTGCAGTGAATCTGGCTGATCATTTTGAACGTTTGCTCTTGTTTCTTCTCTTCTTGCCTGTCACAAGAGGCTGAGTAGAAGCTTTGTGTTACTTTTTTTTAACCATTCGCACATCAGGGGAAAAAGTGCTTCTGCAAATCTGTAGTAATAATCTTGAGTTTATTAGCGACAGTCTTATTTCTGCATCAGCCCTTTTTGTACTGTCTGTAGACTGATGTGTTTTTCTGTTTTCAGGATTTTCTGTCTAAAACAGTGCCTAAAGCTCTAGAACTGACAAAGTGAGAGTTTAAATAAAGAGTTTGAGGAGAAATCTGGATGTGGTTTAAAATGCCGGGGAGAAGGGAGCTGAAATGCCATTAGGAAGAATGCTTGGAAACATTGGGTAGAATACTTCAAAAAATACATGGTTGGCAGACTAAAACAATATTATGTTTTTAGTGTTTTAGCTGAAAGCTTATATATAATAAATGTCATTGATGTGGATTTGAAAATATCACTGGCTTTGTAGCAAAACTGTTGGAGTGTGTTTAGTTTTTTTATTCCCCCACTAAAAAAAAAAAAGTAATTTTTGGATACAGTTTTTTAATTGCTACATTTCTCTCAAAGGACCCACACTGAAGCTCTAATTTACTGTCTTCATAACCGTGGACAGTGCAGGGAGTTTAGATTTTCACTTTTGCTACAATGGCCTTATTAAATATGGATGTACTCTTGCCACATAAGGGAAAACTAAATCAGACCAAATTTGTTGCACTTTACATAATTATGCATTGCAAATAATGTATAATTAATAAACTCATCGTAGATTCAGGTTATGGGGTGCTATTACCACTGAAATCTAAAATGGCTTTTTAAGGTGTTTCCTGTGTCTTTTTGGAAAAAACCCTACAAATAGAGATGTCACCCCAATAAATGAAATCACTGGAATGATAAATTTCTTCTGTAGAAGTAGGAAATGGTTTTAAATTCACGTGAACTCAGATGATCTTCCTTCTCCCCATTTTCTTTTCAGTTCCAATTTTTGACATTGTTTCCACAAAGTTGCATAGTTAAATTTAAATTAATATTGAATTAATACTTTATAGCGCAGTTCTTAATGTGTCAAACAAAAAGTACTTCTGGACTCTTTCCCAGTGTAGTAAGGCAGGAAGAATATGCCTGAAGACTGATGAGCAAGACAGGAATTTGTCAAAGCTTGTGAAACTGAACAGTAGATCTCACGTTTTATGTATAAAGGGAAAGGAATAAGACTGTAATGTTGATTTTTTTTTTTTTTTTTTTTTTTAGTTTTAAATAGGCTTGGGGTTTCTGTTTTTAATAGTAATCTCTCCTGTCTCCCATTAATTCTCTGTATTTTAGAGGCCTGAAAATAATGAACTAAATCTTGCTCAAGCAAACATGCCGAAAATATGCAAAGGAAAATAGTGGCATGACATCAGCTGTGCATCCTATTTCTGCCTAGGTTGGTTGTCCTCCTCAGCCAGAGGAAAAGCCTGTGAAAATCAGTGCTTAGGACCAAAAAGACGTTTCCCTGGTAGGTGGTTGGCATCAATTCCCCTCTTGGTTGACGCTTTTTTAAAAACAAACAAACAAACAAGTATCACTACTGTAGGAGGCCAGAATCCATCTTTCCATGCTCAGTTTTCCCCCCCATGCTTTTCCATGTTCTGTTCCTCTTCTCCAGATGTTTCCATTACCCTCTGTGCATTTTGACTGGGGTCAGTGATAATCCAGCTTGGGATTCCTGCTGCAGGGTCTGGGTACCAGCGTCCTGGGAACTGGTAACAAGGCTGGAGGATAGTGCTTGCCATCAGTGTTCACTGTACATCCAGGAAAGCAAAATCAAAATATGTTTATCTTTTCTTGCCAGCAGGGGATTGAGCATACCTTTTAATTACTGAGAATTTTAGCATCTTACACTAAGATATAAAGCTGCTTAAATTAATTGCATTTAAAAATTGGAGGAGTGACAGACAGAGGAGATGTAATTTCTACTATTCAGGTGCTTCTTTGTTGTCACTGTTCTACTGCATTTCCTATAGGCAGCTGTGAAGATGTGCTTTGTTGAAACACCATGGTCTGAGAGAACTTTAGGTCCTATTTCTTCAGACTGACACATGATGATCTTATTTATCCTTCCTCTTGCAACACCATAGCAACAAGATACGTTTTCTTGTTTGGGAATCAATATGGGAGTACATTTTGCCCAGCAACTGAATTTTGGAGCAGTCCTGAAAGGAGAAGGTTTAGGGGGAATCCAGACGCCCTCTGTAACTGTACTTGCTTTATTCGCTCTAACTTCATGCTAGAGCTACTGCACATTTATACTGAAGACTGTAGGTGGAGCAATGAGAAGAAAAACAATATAGACGGAAGCAGAATCCAAATGGCAAAGCATCTAGGCAAAAAGTTTGGTGGTGTGGTGTTTGGGTGTTTGTGTGTGGTGTGGGTTTGGTTTTTGGTTTTTAGTTGGTTTTTTGTTTGTTTGTGGGTTTTTTGAGTAGTTGCCGGTGGGCTGTTCGGTGGTGGCATTTTAGTGGAGCTATGTTGGGGCAATTATTTAAGAATCAAGATGAATTTTTTTCCTTTCAACCAGAATTTACAAGATCTGTTAACAGGCATATGGTTTTCCTTGCTACATGAAACTGGTGACACTACTTTTAGAGGGGAAAAAGAGATTTGAATCAAAGATATCTTGTTTTTGTTCACAGATTATGATAGAAACTTGAAACCAAAATTGACCACTTCCACCCTCTACCCCCCCATGTCCTGCTTTCCATGCAATACCGCTGCTGTCCTAGCTCAGCTCAATCTGTGCTGTCAGGGCATGAGGGTAATGAATAAAATAGTCACTTTAAGTCTCCACATCAAGCGTGTTCAAAAGTAAGTCAGACTAGAGAGCAGACATGATTTTTGACAGCTACAAACAGGGAAGAGATTCTGCTGAAACTCTGTTTAATCAACACTGTTCACCAGCTCCTCTGGTAGATCTGCTAGTATACTGAATAGTTCTGTTGTGTAAACCTCCCCTCCAAAATAACTTCGTGTTAATGTCTGATAACCAGTGGCTGCCTGTTAAAAGCTAGTAAATTCAAAGTGCAAATGGGATTTCCCTTCTGCTAACACAGAAGACAATACAAGGTTAGAAGAGGAATGCACAATAGTATTTTTCTCCCTTTCTTGATTTCCTTAGACCAAGACTCAAAGCTTGCCTATAGTGTAATTAAACTTCAGCTGCTGGATTTCAGTGTGGGAGAAAGTGAATGAAATGTCAAGGCCCTTGTGGGGCTAGACAGACCCAGTGTTGCCTCCTGCCTTAAATAAGTAATTCGCTGTGGTGGGTTGACCCTGGCTGGACGCCAGGTGCCCACCAAAGCTGCTCTATCACTCCCCCTCCTCAGCTGGACAGGGGAGAGGAAATATAACGAAAGGCTCATGGGTCGAGATAAGGACAGGGAGAGATCACTCAGCAGTTACCGTGACGGGCAAAACAGACTTGGCTTGGGGAAATTAGCTTAATTTATTAACAATCCAATCAGAGTAGGGTAATGAGAAATAAAATCAAGTCCTAAAACACCTTCTCCCCACCCCTCCCTTCTTCCTAGCCTTAACTTCACTCCCGATTATTCTCTACCTCCTCCCCCCGAGCGGCACAGGGGGACGGGGGATGGAGGTTGCAGTCAGCTCATCACACGTTGTCTCTGCCGCTCCTTCCTCCTCAGGGGGAGGACTCCTCACACTCTTCCCCTCCTCCAGCGTGGGGTCCCTCCCACGGGAGACAGTCCTCCATGAACCTCTCCAACGTGGGTCCTTCCCATGGGCTACAGCTCTTCACGAACTGCTCCAGCGTGGGTCCCTTCCACGGGGTGCAGTCCTTCAGGAACAGACTGCTCCAGCGTGGGTCCCCCGTGGGGTCACAAGTCCTGCCAGCAAACCTGCCCCAGCGTGGGCTCCTCTCTCCATGGGTCCACAGGTCCTGCCAGGAGCCTGCTCCAGCGCGGGCTTCCCACGGGGTCACAGCCCCCTTCGGGCATCCACCTGCTCCGGCGTGGGGTCCTCCATGGGCTGCAGGTGGATGTCTGCTCCAGCATGGACCTCCATGGGCTGCAGGTGGATATCTGCTCCACCATGGACCTCCCTGGGCTGCAGGGGGACAGCCTGCCTCACCATGGTCTTCACCACAGGCTGCAGGGGAATCTCTGCTCCGGTGCCTGGAGCACCTCCTCCCCCTGCTTCTTCCCTGACCTTGGTGTCTGCAGAGTTGTTCCTCCCACATATTCTCACTCCTCTCTCCGGCTGCAGTTGTGCAGGTGTTTTTTTTTTTGTTCTCCCTTCCTAAATATGTTATCCCAGAGGCGCTACCACCATTGCTGATGGGCTCTATCAGACATGGGGGAGGCTTCTAGGAGCTTCTCACAGAAGCCGCCCCTGCAGCCCCCCTGCTACCAAAACCTTGTCATGCAAACCCAATACAGAAGGAACAAAATAAAGCCAGAAAGATGCAGGATTAATAGCATTTCTAAACACATTATTCTCTTATAGCAGGATATATTAGATTCATTCCTGTCCCCCAGGAACCTTCCCAAATCAGATAATTTTTATCCTTAAAATTCTATCTCCCTGAATAGCACTTGGAAGAAAATTGTAAGGTAGGGGAAACTTCAAGGAATTAGTGTAATAATTCTCATGGCTCTACTAAATAAGTAGACAGCCACTTTGTGTATTAGTTAAAGCTTCTGAGTAGTCTCCAATGCTGTAATATATTATTAAAGTATAAAACAATTACAGCTTTTACTTGTTTGAGCTTGCAAGTCTTTCACCCATTATTGCAGCCAGTGAGACCTTCAGCATCAAGTTAAAAAAAACCCCACACAAAAAAACAAATGAATATAAAAATATTCACATATTACTCAAAACTAGGTGTGTTACTTCCCAAATTATCATTTGTTTGTATCTGTATCTATCGCCATGGAGTCTGCAATTGTTAAATCCAGTGTTAGAAATTCCAGGTATTCCACAGTATGCAGAATTCAAAAGCAAACCCGAATGCGAATCCTCTTGCAAAATGACTTCAAGTATTTTGGCTGAAGTTCGAGTAGAAAAACTATTTTTAATCTGATTTGCCTCCCTGCAGTATACCCTTTATGGCTAATGTACTTAGGATGCTGGTTTTCCCTTATTTAATATTGCCAGTCCTTGCGTAGTCCAGACTGTTGCTGGGTAGGTAATGGCCCAGTGATGTTATATCTGGTCCGTGCTCGCGGTCTCCAACGCAGGCTTCTCACGATTTATCAGCAAGTGCAGCAAAAGCTCTGGGCTGCTCCATCTACCGCCAAGAGTACGCTTTGGCCCTGATGAAATAACTGTGTATCTGATAAAACAATAGTGGGTGACTAAATGGCAGGTGGTATGCAGCTCTGACATTGACACTGCAGGATGGAGGATTTTTTTCCCCCCTCTTTAACCACACACCAGACCACATGTACTCTCTGGGGATCTGTTCAGGAACAGCCAATGAATAAGTACTGCCCGTCCTAAGCCAGCTAGCTCATCAACTTGGAGAGAGTATCGCTATACTTATTTATTTTCTTTTCTTGTCTGGCTTGGTTTTTCCTGCCTCTTTATTCTGCAGGGTCTGTCATGACAGCAGACCAACTGACCATCTCAGTGGGATGACAAATGCTTTCTTCGTGCTTGCCAGGAGATTCACTTCAAGGCTAGTGCTGCAGGTACAACACACTCTTTGGGCCTGATTTTTCACATCCAGAAGTGGAGTCCAGATCCCAAGAAAGACAAACTCGGATTTGTCTTTCCTGTGGACCAAGTATAGGTGCTAAAGTCTAACAGAGCAACCTACAAAATAGCACCTAATTGCTCAAGTGTTTCAACAGCCCATCAGCTGCTATTTGCCTGTCAGATGAGGCTTCAGAGCCTGGTGGTGTGTTACTGTGCGCATCTGCAACAGTGAATGTATTGGCTAGGTGTCTCAGTGTCAGTAACTGGGGACATCACTTCGAGATGTGCAAGCCTTGCCACGTGCTGTGGTGTGTCTCTTGTAACCCGGCAGCGGGATGGTCAGCACAGGGCATCGTGGCTGCAGTTGCACGACAGCTCATGCTTGGTAGTTGGGAGTGCTCTCTTTCACTTGCTGGTTAAAGCACTTTCTCAAGAGCAGGGATTCTGGGTGAAGCTCTGTCCGCAGGCACTTGAACTTACATCTTGTGCCTTCCAGGAGTAGGCAGGCTCTGCTGTTTTCTTGAGACTGGCCCATGGGTGCAGCGATCCCTGTGGTGTGCAGGGGAGCAGAGTGTACCAGCTCTGGGATGGGCACGGTAAGGCTGCAGCCCAGCAGGGCGCTCGCCTGCGAGGAGGAAGCCCTGCTTCCAGCACCTGCTTCCCTAATTCCATTTTCACAGCTTACTTAAAAACAGAATGTACGCATCCCCCCAAATTTGGCTATTGAAGGTACCACACCCAAGAAATCTCATGTTGTGTATCTGGCATGCCTAATGAAAAGTAATAAAATAGAAGGAATGACTTTGAAATGAGATGTGAATGCTTGAGGGTAACAGCCCCTTTGCCTTTCTTGTCTTTTATAGTCCAGTGTTTTCTAAAGAGAGCCTTGTTTTAAATCATTTGCTATTACTCAGTATGTTTATTTGTCTTTTTTTCTTTCCCTTCAACCGAATGTTGGATTTTGGAAAAACAGGGAAGTTGTACAGAAGAGAAAGAAGACAGGAAGAAGACTATTTTTCTTGCTTTGTCTTCACCCTGCAGACAAGATTTAACATACAAAGTAGTTGGCCATGGATATCCTGTTTCTTATCTCAATGGATTTTGCTAGCAATTTTTTTTTCATTCTTTTAACTTTCTGCTTACCTGGCTTCTTGGGAGGCAAACATATTGCCTCTTTTCTTCCATTTTGTTTCCCCACACTGGCGTATGTTGGAAGTATGGCTATGAAATGAAAATACTGTTATATGACAGTGAGTCCTGCAATAGTTATATTAGGCTGTACTAACCAGCAGAAGACTTAGTATCTTCTCCATGCTTTAGGTCAATTAATTTATAAAATGAGAACATCTTGTACAAATACCAAGATAAGTTGAAATTTGAGACTTAAGATCAGTTTGCATCCCACGTTTGATTGGGCACATGTAATAAATTATAAATGGTGATTATGGAAGAAAGGAGAGGGAGGAGAGGGAGGCCACATATTGGGAAGAAAGTTTTCTGCAAGCTACTTAGGAGTAAATGAGCCCTTTCTTTAATTATCTGCACTAGTCTTTGAAATGAGAGTATCTGACTAGAGCTGTTCTCAAACTAAATTAAAAACTGTGAAGAAAATCCAGTTGTGTTCAGAAGGGGTTTGCCAAGATTTCTTCGTGTTCTAAAATGGCAAAAACTGAAGTGAAATTTGGGTGGCAGAAATTCCTACACCGGGCTCCCCCCTCTGACCTTTGAGAAGAGAGATGGGATTTTTAGGATGATGATGAACAAAACCCTGAGGTCTCTGACCTGATGAGTCAGTTATGGAGTTCAGTATACTAAAACATGAGAGAAAGATTGCCATACTGAGAGACTGTGTCTGGATTTTTCTGGTGTTTGAGTGGTAATAGCCTCTCTTGGGCTATTAACTGTCTGATAATGTTTAATATAGTGGTGAAGTGCACAAGGTCACGAGTAGCATAAGAAGGGGGGAAAAAGGCACCGAGAGAAAAGATGATCAGCTATTGTGGCCGCTTTTAATATAGCGTAAAATAATAGGGCGCTGAGGCAGAGTGGGTCTTCTGAAAGTTCATCTTGCTTGGAAATGTAGGGTTTTTCCAGTTCCTGGTGATAATGGGACTTTGGAAATACAGCATTCTCCCTTGAGGCAGTACTTAGCAGCATCTGACAGTGTTATACTGATTGATGAGGTAGTTTGAGAGGTGTTTAATTCCCACAGAAATTTATTGCTACTGCAGAATGATAATGGGGACCTTGCACGGTAAAGAGACCTATAAGAAATGGCTGTTTGTCTTGTAGCCTTTTGTTAAAACCTTGGCTTAACTCTTAGACTGAAGATTGTCAGTGATGTGGAATTCTTAAGTCTATACTTTGATCCATAAAATATTTTTTTCCTGCTGTCGTGTGTTGGATGAGTACAGTTAATGCCACCAGATGCGGGTAAAAGGATGTTAGGGGAGGGCAGGGGGAAAGCGGGGAAAGATAGATGGCCTAGAGATTTTAAAGGGTACTACCAGTGTTAGATGCTTAATGCCAATTATGAATTGAGAATAAAACATCCAAACAAGTTGGAAACTTGCTGTTGCTGAAGCTTAAGGGTCATATGTTGCTTAAGGATTATATATTGCTGTATAAAATGGTTTTCTAGGTAGTTGCTGACCATGGATAGGATTGCTGGGATGGTGACTTGAGGCAAAACTGCAAGCTATAGAGGCCTTTGCAAGAAGCTTCCAGTACAATGGATGGAGAAGTTGTCTGAGGAAAAAAATTTCAGGTGTCCCTCAGATGAGGGGAAAGCTGTGGAAGTGAACTGGAAGAGATTGCCAAAGACAGTGAGATGGACATACATGTACTTCTCCAAATCTTTACTGGAAAAAAACTTGGTTGAGAGTTGAATGAGAGCTTTGAGAAGTTAGCGGACTTCAGTACTGGACATGGCTTCCTAAAGAAGCAGAGATAGGGTTAAATATCTTCATCACATGTACATTAAAATCCTTCTCACCAGTGTGCGTGCACATCTGTTTCTTTCTGTGATTTAGTAGTCCGTAATTAGCAGGGTAGAGCACTGGGACTCTGTCAGAGAAATGAACTGAGTAGAAATGCACTTTTTGAATGTGCAGATAGTACTTACATCTGTTTGCACCTCTTGCTGAATCAGGTATCATTTTCAAAGGCAAAGTTGTGTCAGTGTATGAAAAATGATTTGGTTTTGCTTCAAATGGAGATAAATTAATAGAAACCACCCCAGAGTGAACTGAAACCTTGGATGTAAGCTAAAGAAGATCTAAAAGATTGCATATTAATCAAACTGTGACACTTCGCTCCTGACTACCTGTGCTGCTGTCACTTGTCTGCACGGAAAGTCAGTTTAAGGCCATTCTTAACAGAGTATGACTGCCTTTCCTAATACTTGTTAGAATCAAAGGTGTCATCAATCCTCATCTGATTTTGGAGGTTAATATAAACTCTTTTCTTCTCCCCTCTTTACCTTGATATACAATTGCGTGTGTGGGGAGAACACTTCCCAATACTTCAAGCCTTTAATTTATTGTTGCAAAATGCAAAACTTAAAAATATAGTTTTCCAGCTTATGTTTTTCTGCCAGGTAACTCCAACCTGCTTATGAAGATGCTGCCTTCTCAGTTTTCAGTCTCAGAATCTGTTCAGTGGTGGTCTTTCTCAGATTAGCAAAGGCATTATTAAGCTCTACAAGAGGACAGTCTGTATGAAAGGTAGCAAAAATTATCATCCCTGCCTGTAGCTAAGCTGAGCCTGTCCCCAAAGTTCTTTGAGATTGGTTTAGTTTTGCTGTTCGTTCTTCTCTTGTTCCTGTTTCTCATGCAATAGCTCAGCATACTGGTGTGGTTTTTTTTTTTTCCCCTCTTGTGACAGGAGACATAAGTGTTAAAATGCTTATTAACATAAGCCAAAGCTATGAATTTGAATATACGCACATTCAAACTGGAAGCTTGCCATCTGGGCCCACCCCTGTGTAAAACCAGTCTCTGGTGCTGTTTTCAGACTATTTGGATTGAAGAAGCACTGGAAACATCAAGATATTTTGCTCCCAGAGGACTTTGGATGCATTTTGGAGAGCTCCGTACAAGTTTTTTCCTTTAACAGTTTTTAATTTCTATAGCCGTCACTTCCTTGATCTTTAATGTAGATGTAACTGCATTAATACTGCCATATAGAGGTTTTCATTTGCAATAATGTGATACAGCATGCGTAACATGGAGGTTCTGTCAGAATTGGTGGTTTAAGTGGTTTTCATTTGATTAAATATGTAATGGTTTATTTGGCATACTCACTATTTTGCTTCACTCCTGGCAACTCCATTTCTATTTAATTTGCTGGGTTTGTGTTTTTTAGGAAACGGCTGGAATAAAGAAAAATGCTGAATGATTACTGACAGTGCTGCCTTAAATGCAAAGAGAAATAAAGTGTGATAGAAAGGTGGTGCTGCTTAAAGATGCTGTGCTGGCGCTGGATGGAATATTTTAAGATTTGTTTTCATCTAACATGAGTTACGTTGAAGGCTGGATTCACGAGATAAAATGACATCGAGAGCTAGGTTATGCTGTTCCTATGAGTCTTGTATGCAAATCACGATGTAGACTTCACCGTATGAATGATAGCAAAGTTCTTGCAAATGCAAGTTCTTTATGAGCAAAAGTTAGCTAAGATTTGCATTTAACTGGATGATGGGAAGCAAGGTCTGCAGACGATTAGCAGCAAGCAATGCAACTTCATAGTAAGGAAGAAACCAAATATTGTTGTGTTACACTCTTATGTGCTCGCTGAATTTGTTTGTAGGTCTCTTAATCATTTTTCATCTAATTACTGCCGAAAAAATTGTAACCAAAAACAGGGTAGAGAAGGAAGAGTGCTCAGAACTTAAAGGCTGGATGAGCTGGTGGGGAACCTGCATCTAGGGTAGTAAGTAAAGCAGGTGTAATGGTGAATAAAACAGGTGAGGGACACTCTCTAGGACTAAGACCGAGTGGCGCAGAGCAGCACACATTCTCTCTTCCTTCTCCCCTGCCCAGTAGTGTGGCCTCATCTATACTGTTTATTAGGAAGTATCCCCTGGCTGTGCTCGGCTTGGAGGGTGGCTGAAGTGCGCCAGGGAGGACACCAGCAGTCTTGGTGATGGTCAAGCCTGGTTAGTCACTGCTGTGAACCTGCTGAAGTCATCTTGTTTCTCTGCCTCTAAATTCCCTGCAGACAAATACTGTTGTCCCCCCCTTTTTTTTTGTCCTTTGTATACTTCTTTAGGCATGGCCTGTGCATGGTTTTTCTTGTCTGATTATCTGTGGTCTTTATAAGCATAGCTTTCAGTTGATATACTTTTATGAAGTTGATTACTGTTTATGAAGGGAATCACTGATGCAATCCTTGGTATTGCTAAAGGCACATTGTGTTGGAAGAACCTGGTTCCATCTCTTTAACAACCTCAACGTAAGGATGGGGTGGCTGACATTGGGCCCCCTGAAGCAGCCACTTTCTAGGCTGAACAAGCCCAGCTACCTCAGCCTCTCCTCACAGGGCAAGGGCTGCAGAATCAGGTCATCTACAAATGATTTAGCACCACATTTCCTACAAACGTTCAGTTTGAAAAAGGTGAGATGTGGCGTGATAAGGTGTGGGGTTTTTTTTTTTTTTTCCACACTCCAGTCTGGCCAATGAGCAGTATTCTGCCTCAGGTCTGCCCCATCCTCCAGCTTGTGTGGGGATGCTGGTGGAGAGACAGTGTCTTGGAAGACAATGAAAGGGGCATGAGCATATTTTTCATGTGCTGATGCAGTTGGAAGCAAATATGCAGGCTTTCCAGCAAGACTGTTTAATGATAAGACTAGTAAGCAGAATGGTGTTGCAGGACATTCGGGATTCATTAGTGTTCTGAACTTGTAGATGTGTTACCTTTCTATCTGGTGCTTGGTTTCCTAGTCATCCATAAAAAACATTCCCCCCGCCCCCAAATTTTGTAGTAAGAAAGCGCAGTATTGATAATGCAACAAAATTCCCTGTCTATTCAGTTACAAAACCCAGTAACAAATAGCCTCATCAAAATAATCCCACTTGAAAAAAATCTGAGTACAGGATTTCACTGAATGTTTTTGCTCGTGCTGCTAGATAAACCCCTGTGGTGAGACAGTGTTAAGGGTGACATGCTTGTAATCATTTAAGAGCAAAAAAATCACAACAGGGGATATTAGTTATCCCCCAAACAAGTACTGAATATCAGAAAATTAATAATTTACTGTTAAAGGAAATCTTAATACTTCAAAATGTGGAAATACAATATTAGAGGCCCAAGTAACATTGACAGTAACAATGCTGCTCAGTAACAAAAGTAAAAATAATCAGTATTTATGGTATCAAATTAGATTTAAAAAAAAAAAAGACCTTTTTATATCCCTTCTCCTCTTCTCTCCCTGGAACAAAGTGCTTGATTTAAGGGAAGTTGCTACATTCATGAGCAATGAGCATGGTTCATTTTAAATTGTGTAGATATGATTTGAGTTAGTGCTCAATGTGTGTTATATGTGTATTAGTACTGTTTTCTTTCATTTGTACATGATGGTTTCGTGCATTAAGCCTCAGTAAGAAATAATGTTGATGACTTATTGATGTGTAACATCAAAATCAGGTGGATTAATGGGCGACTAAGTGGATCAGCCAACTGGTGCAGCTACATCAAAACATTTCATAGACGGATTTGCTAGTATGCTGAATGCCAAAAAGTCTTCCCGGGCCCAATTCCTCAGCTAATAAGCAACTTCTGATCCTTTAGCAGGTAGTCACAATTGGCCCAAGAGGAACAGCCAGTCAATAATAACACACCTACTGTGTCAGTGCTAGGGTAGATGATTGCAACCTCATGCATTCCTCCAGGTTGCAGGAGGATAGACTTGATCAACTTTTCTTAATCAAAGGACTGGGTAACTTTTCTGAGGAGAAACCCAAATGCACCGGGGACTGTTTTGTGCAACGCTGCCATGGAGAATTTGCATTCTGAATACAAGAAAAAAATAGGTTTTATTTATGTTAATTTTTTGTTTAACTTTCCCTCCTCTGTCTGTCACCCTGTCTTGTGTGCTTGTTTATGAGCTTAGGAAGGTGTAGGTGCTTTCTCAGCCCCTCAAGTGTGTCCTGGACTGAAAGACTCTGAGGTCCCTTCCAGTCCTGCATAATTCTGTACTCAGAAATTATATGCATGATATTTTAATTAATTTTGATGTGGAAGGTTAGAAATCCCTGTTGTTCATTTGGGATGTAAGAAGGCCAACACATGCTAAATTTCTTTAATTAAACTGGAGTAATTAAACTCAATTTAACTAATGGTTTTACTTGTACAGTCTCAGAGCAAGCAAGTACTATCCTCCCCAACATGTGCGCTATACTTCTCATACCTAAAAAAGGTTCAGATCCCTGTTAAAATAGGGAGGAAGGAAGATAATGCACAGTTTCCTTGGATTGTGTGGCTCTTGTATAGGGTATGAGAAATACTAGCATATTTGTAATGTTTTTTCAGGGCAACAGGTTGATTTAGATCTAGAAAACCTATTTGCTTTCCCAGCACAGAGCTATGCTGCTGCACAATTCCACGCTGCCCCCCTCCCCCCACCCCAATCCAACATGTGGTGCTGAAAAATAAACACATTTTGTATCTTGGCAATCATTGTGAACTGCTTCAATTTATTAAGTCCCCTGAGGCCTGTGTTTAAACAAAAGTGGACAGAAATGGCAGGTGAGCGTTTCCCTAAACTGAGAAATAATTGCCTAATTTGTGGCAGGGGAATGGTGACTACCTGACAACTACAATTTTGCAGAGAATGAGACTTTCTAGTATTTATTATTGGCATTATTCAAGAGGACAGGATAAAGAAATTACCCGCATCTCTCTCCTTCCCTCCTCCCATATGCTCACTAACCATCTGGAAGTGGACCCAGTGCTCTGCTGGATGCACCTCGAGGAGGCGGCGCTGCTGCCTCCATCGCAAACTGCCATCCCACCGGAGGGGGTGTGTGGTCTAGGCACAGAGCAGAAGAGAGCACCTAACCATTTCTGTCCTGCTTCTTGGCTTCTGCTTTGGTTTTTAAATTGTTGTCTGATACCGTTTTGCAGATAGAAGAGTAAATAGGAGTTTAAGTATATTTCCTTAAGAAAAAGTTGGAGGAACCTTCTCTTTGTCCTGGCTATCGAGGCAAGTGCAGAAGCTTGCACTTAAACCTATTGATTCAGTGAGATGTAAGCACTTGTGATAAGCTTAAGAAGTCACTGGACTCTCATATGTTTTGAGACTTGTGACAATACTGCAAAGTCCTGCATTGGGCACCGAGAAAATCATAACGTTGGCTTAGGTTTTAAGGGAATGCTAAAGTTTTTTAGATTGCTTTCCAGTCTTGGACTGCTTAGTGGTTAACTCCTTTCTCTAAAGCCACAAAAGCTGAAAGGATTCTTAAAACAAACTCTGAAATTTGAGAATCTCTCAGGAGCTTGAGCTTGAAGGAAAACATCAGAGGCCACAAGTTAGCAGCAGTGTATGACATGCAAGCATCTCATCATGCGGCACCAAAACAATTAATTGTCTTTGTCAGGGAATAATGTAACATTATCTGAAATCCAGAGAGAGATCTAAGTGAGCTAGGCTATCCAAACTCTACAAATAATAAAAAAGAAACAACCTTCCCCCTGATTTAGCTGTCAAAGGCAGCTTCTAGCTTCTCCACCCTCCAATTTCTTGTAGGATACATCACTCAAGATTTCAACTACAGCATATATGTCAAGGAAAAGCCTGTAAAGATAAACTAATTTTAATATTTTCTGTATTTAATATATGAATAGTTTGTTACATAAAAGCAGTTAAAGGATGCTCTGTTAATCTGTGACATGGAGAAAGAGCTGACAACTGGTGCATTCCAGGAAGCAGAAAATGTTTAATTAAAAATGCCAGGCTAATTTGTTTCACTCTGAGCCATTGGTGTGCTACTGGGCTGTTGTGCAGTCTTGTCAGCTGTTTGTCTCAATATAAATAACTGTAATTTGCACACTTGTCTCTTCCTACAGTTTGTAAAAATGGTTGGTTACAACATCAAATTAATTTCATATCTGCTGAGCTGGTTTTAATACAAAAAGTTCTCAACAGAAAATTATTTTATCTTTTATAAAAAAAAAAAATGGACTTGGCACCCAGGAGTCCTGTTTTCAAGCATGCTATGGTTATTTGTCAGGGAGCTTTAACGCTCTCTTCTGAAGCTTACTTCTCCCAGGTAAAGCCCGTCTTGCACTGTCAGGGCTGTGTAGGAGGCTGACCCTCCAGGCTGCCAGTGCAGGTACGTTAGCAGCTGCAAATGGAGGGAAGGTTGCTGGCATGGGTGAGTTTCCCTCTGAAAATGCTCTTACAGCCTGGATTGTGATTGCTGTCAGAGACGAGACCAAGGATGTAGCTCTCCATATATCAGCATGTTTCTTTGCATGTTCAAGGAGAGTGCAGAGCTATAAGAACAAATATATTGGGCGAGACCAAGGTGCTCTCTGGTATAGTATCCTGTGCTTACAAGTGAATACTTATAACAGAGTACAACAGTGGAGGGAACAGGCGTTCCATCCTGTGTCGGGCTGCCAGCCTCCAGCAGTTTGTGGCTTGTGGACTCCCTAAGCTGGTGGATGGGTGGGTGTGTGTTATGTAGGATTTGTACCTAAGCTAAGATACTTGTATGAGTCTGACTTCTGCAGCCCACTATACTTTTCTTTTTCCTGTGCAACAATTTTTCCAAATGATGATTTCCAATACTTGAGAAAATGGCAAAGTTTTGGTTAGACTTTCTTCAAGTGTTTCTTGTTACCTCCAAGGGAAGAAGAGTCCTGGGAGTGCTTTGCTCCTTGGTACTGTTTCAAGGGTGTGTTCAGCCTGCAGGTGGGGGGCAAACGGACTCATGTGTGTGCAGCCCCCTGGCCTGGACCACTGCGAGTGCTGCGAAAGCCTTGTGTGGACATAGGGGCCTGTTTACTGTTCTCTTGGGCTCCTCTTAGAAATGTTTGGTCAGGCTGGCTATCCTCAGTGCTTGCTTTCCCCATTGGGTACAGGAAGAATATAGGACCGGGCACAGCGTAATTCTTTATCTGGTGATAGTGGAAAAACTTGACCAAGGTTTCTGTATGCCAGTGTTTTGGGGGCTTCTGGATCTATTAATCAGCTGACCAAACCAGCAAGACGTCTCTTCAAGCACGCTGATTTCAGAAGGTTTCAAATTATCGCTATTTTGGAAGCTATAGCTGCTTTTTGTATTCATGTGATTGGGGAGAGACTGGTAATTGGACTCCAATGTAAAGGTTTTCAGGCACGTAGCAAGGAAGAGCAGGTGCTATTGTATCAGATGTGTGGAAATTTTCAGAGTAATGGGTTAAACTTTTCAAAGTTGAAAGAATTTTTATTTGGTGTGTCAGTACAATTTCAGAAAAACCTTTAACAATAGTTTATGTAATCTCTTTCTTCCGCTGAACCGGACACGATTAAAAAAAAATGTTGGGTTTGCATTTGTCCCAATTATATGTGGAATTGAGTGGACGTACGCACTTGAAAAGCAGCAGCAATGTGACCCTTTTGTCACTGATTGTAAAAATAGCTGGAAAAACTATCTGACTAGATACCAGCAGTGCCTGAATGTTATAAACCCCCTTGGAAAGGTATGGCTTGGCTCTCGCCTTCTGGCAAATTGGCACCTATGCCAATGTGCTGTCAGGTAATACAAGCTGCCCATGGGAATCAGCTGAAAGTGGAAAAAAACCAAACACACAGAAAAGTAGTAGCCTTATTTACTCTCTTAGCTGTTATACGCAGGATCCTGGAGCTCCTCAGAAGGGGAAGAAGTCCTCCTGCCATCAGCAGGAGCTGTGTTGGCCTTAGCTGAAAATGAGCAATTTTCCTCTGTACAAACTGTTACTTTCATTTACAGCCCCGAGTTGCATTTCAGTCCTGTAGTCTCAGGAGAGTCGCTGGAATTGCAGGTGTGCAAGTTAATCAGGCAGTAATTGGCTAGGAGGAGAATAACAGGTTTTCTTGCGTACGGCTGATCTTAACTCACTTATAAGGCCTAAAGTAGAAGGCTGTTGACTGCTGCTGGTTTTGTTACTCTCTGTATTTGCAGGATTTCTAATATCTGTAGCCATTGGTTGTACCTGAGAAACCTGGTCATGAGAGAATTGAGCAGTCTGGTCCTTGTCTGCAGTGGTTTTTGGTGATAGTATATAATCCTAAGAAAATAAGGGGGCTTACTTTAAAAGGGGGAAAAAAGGCGGGGGGGGGGGGGTAGGATTTTATTTATATTCTCTTAAAATTTGACTGTGCAGGTTTTCTTCGTCTGACATGAATGTCAAAAATGTGATTTGCCATGACATGGTAAAACTGCTTTTCTCTCTAATATCCACTTTATTGTTATCCTTGAGCTACAAGTTGCAGGCAAAATGTTTTGGCCATCCTTTCTTCTAAAATCTTTTTGTTGCTGTTTATTTTCATTCCCCACTACCATTCTTTTTACACTGCTGGGTTTTCAACTCTCACACATATTGTCTGTGTTTTCAGGAAATTTTCCCATTTTCTAATTACTCCTGGAATGTTAGTTTGATCCCCAAAAAGGTTACTAATGATTTAGAATGAGGTCACACTTCAGACACTTGTAAAGGTCATTTTGACAAGTGTCCTCAAACAGCTATATGCTAGCCCTGGAAAGAGATGGGGGCAAGGTAGATTATCATCTCTTGGATGTTTGTTGTTGGTTGCTGGGACCGTCAATCATTGATTTACCATCCCAGATATGCTTTGTCTTGAAGAACCCACTGGTTTTAATGAAGTTTCTTTCATAGGTGAGTGTTTGTCCAAGAACTTTCTTAAAACAGAAGTGTGGTATGTTTGGCAGAAATGAAAAGGCCTTATAGAGGAAGGAGTTTAAACAGTGAAAACTAAAATGAAACAAAAACCACCCCAAAACAACAATTTAAAAAAAAAAAAAAAAAATCCACAAAACCCAACAACCCCCCCTCAAATTCTGCCCATCTTGTGACACCAGCATGGTCATTCCTGTAGAGCTTTTGTTGTAGTTACTCTGAGTCCATTCAAACCCTGCCCAGTGCTCTGGACTCCTCGGTTCAGAGATCTGGCATTTTTTTCTGTAACAGTTCTGAAAGTGTCTCTTCACTAGGGCTAGCTTGAGCTATTTTTCTCTGCCTGTCTGTGTTGTAAACCGATCCCTGTAGAACTGAGCTAATGTATCCATGCGGTAATAATGCAATACCCCTATGGTCTTGCACAGAGCTTTTCATGGGCAGAGCTCAAAGCTCATCTCGAGGGAGGTCAGATGTATTGGCTCAGCTTTATAGACATGATGCTGAAGTGAATGGACTAGCTCAAGGTCACCCAACAGGCCAGCAGCAGATGTAGGAGCAGAACCTGCACCTCCTATGCTGCCTCTGGGGTCTGTCTGTCACGTTGTACTGCTGCAACTTCTGTTTAACACAAATTACAAGCAGCTCCATAACTGTTGATGTCTGGCTGGATCTTCAACATACTTTTTTGCTACAAGGTCATGGACTGGCACTGCTAAGAGTAACAGGCACATTTGTATAACACTTTTTTGAAGATGCATTGAAAAAACTGATGTTGCTGTCTGTAAAGTAGAAATATGTTAACTCAGAGGAATGGGATGAGATCCCCAAGAGCACGAATCACATAAATATCTGTGGCTGATGCTGTGTTACCTATGAGATCCCAGAAGAATGACTTACAGTTTTAGCTATGGCTCATGTCACGATGGTGATGCTCAGTCTTAGTTTTTTGCAGGTCCCTCTCAAGGCATGGAGTCCTACGTAAGGGGTGAAGCATGGTGCAGCCCAGGGCTGCTGCACTGTACTGGCGTGGTGCATGGACCTGTGGTGCAGGGAGCCTCTGGGCTCCAGGAGATGTGCCTTCGTTCGCATTTTCAGCCCCAGCATGTCGCTATTACAGCGGAGACAGGGTCAGGCCCTGGGAAGCCACACTGATGGTGGCTGCTGCAGCTCCTGCAGTGTGTACGGCTCTGCCTGCCCTTGCTGTGTGGCAGGGAATGTGGAGAGATAAAAGGAGAGGGTAGAGGCAGCAAGCGTTGCTGTCACCAATTCTCCTTTACTCCAGTGAAGTGAGATTAAAGAGGTAGGTTAATCGTAAAGGTATCGGGAAATCTCGCATCCTGCAAGGAATTTAGGAAGGTTCTAATGATGACTGATAATCGTGTGAAATCATGTTGTTATAGCTTAACTACATGCGCTGAGGTGCCCCTGTGCTTCTGTGAATTGTAAAGCTTTACAAAGCTTCTGCTTGCGATAAGTGTTTGCTTTCCTTACTTGTGTGTCTTTGTATTCTTCTGTAGTACCCATCCCGTGAGCCCGACTGCCGCTCTCCCAGAGCTGTGTGCAGCAAGCACTCTGTGTTGTTCCTCGGTACTGACAGAGTTATTGTTTCTGAGGAAGAAAAATGAAATGCGTGTTCACTGTATGAAGAATAAGCAAAGATACTGGTATTTAGTAAAATGCATTTGCAATCCGTCTCAGAAATAACCATTCAGAAATGATTGTGAATTTCAGATCATTTACAAGAATGGATGCTTTTGTGCTATGACTTTTCAGTGGCAGAGTATATAAAACTTCACAACCTGTTCTTATTTAGTTGTAAGTCACATTTACTCCAAAGCTTCCTGGATATTGACTGAATTGCCTTTTTACTAATACAGTGACATCTCTTTATAAATCAGAAGGTTTATGGCCTTGACTCATGCTCTTTTTATTTTCCATCCATCTAAACGACCCACAACTATTGCTAGATAAGTATCTGAATGTTCTTCCTGTCAAATGTGCACTATCACAAAATATTGTTCAGCAGAATAGGTTTTCCAGTGCCTTTTGGTTTAAATATATAACCCTAGGAAGTACTACAGGCGTTCTTCCTCCTCCCTCACTCTTCCTCTTCCAACCTGTAAGCTCCATTCAATTCACTTTTGAGCATGGATGGTAAATTACTGTAATGCAGAAATGCAGTGTGAATTGGGGTGTGTTTATGCCGTTGGGAACCCAGTACCTGCAAAATGCCTTTAAGTCTGGCCCAGGGCAGTGGCAATATGATGACTGTAGACAGTGGTTGAGATAGGAACGTGGGGTACTTCTGTGGAAATCTTGAAGCTTTGGTTTGTTTTGTCTATGGTAAATGCTATGGTACGCCCAGCCTGTCCTTAATACCAGCTGTATATAAAAGTTAGTGTCTTGTTAGCACAGCACCACTTTTATTGATGTCCTTGGTGGACTAGACATCCAGGAGTTATATGCTGAGAGAAGTGCTTGTTCATTGATTTCATTAAAATGAAAAGAAATAATACCCTGGAAACTTTTTGGTTCTTAGCTTTTGCTAAAGCTTGTTATAAACCCTGAATTTTGGGTTTAATTTAACTTGGCAGTATGTGTGTAACTTCTCCCCTTTCCATTGCTGTCAAAAAGCCCTTTATTTATTAGTGTCTACAAAGTAGCTGTTTCTGCACTTTAGATTTAAAGCATGATCTTTAAAAGTGGCAACCAATACAACACTGGGTGTCAGCAGCACATCCATCATGTCAGAGCACTGTTTAGGAAAACAAGAAGGGTGAGATGTTATTCTAGCAATATTTACATGTCTCCTTTCTCATACTTCATTTCTATGAAATCCATTGCTGTTTAGTGTCTGTCTAGAGCTCTGCTTCCTGCAGGTGGAAACGGGTGCCGTGTTCAAATTACATTGTAGTGCTGAGCACCTCAAGGACATTGCTTTTCTGCAAGAGGAAATTTTGGAAGTTTTGTCTTGACAAGAGTCATGTTTTTTTTGGGTATTAAAAAGTGTGAAAGCATTTAAAAGTCAAACGAAAGTCCCTAAAAACCATGAAATCCTTTCCCATATCTGTTTTCACTTAAATCTTTGGCCAGGATTTCATATTTCTCTGATGTATCTCATCAGTTCATTAAGGAACACTGTAAATCTTTTTTTTCTTCCCTGTGTAACACCTAAGCCCAGGGTCGGACTTCTCCCCTTTACTGTGATCGTGAACTTTTTATTCAGAGGAGCCATCCGATGAGTCATTCTTTCATTCTTCCAGTGGACATTAATGTCTTATTGTCTTTTTTCTGGAATGTTTCCTTCTTCCAGGAACTGGGATAAAAAGGATGGTAACGTTCTTTTTCTGTCACAGATCTGTAGTTCTTAAAGGGAAGTTCCCTTGGAGATGGATGAATTACAGGTAATGATTTTGTTTACTGGTCCTGTAATGCAGCAATAGCTGCATTTACTGGAGCTCTTTTAAAAAGTGATGGCTATATATTTTTTTTTCCCATCAAAGACCAAGCCCAAATCCTATCAAAGTCAGTGGGAAACTACTGACTTCTTCAGACTTGCATTAGAGCTATAGGCACTGCAGAACGCTTACATCTGAACACCTTCCTTCAGAGCATCTTTAATGTGCTTTCTCTGTTAGCAGAGAAACAGTGTTATGGATATCCTCACATGCCTTGGAAAGGGTTATTTCTTTAGATGGGAGCTGCACTCACAAACAAACATGGCCCAATTCAGTGTCACAGCACAACTCATGCCCAGCAGAGGCCTTGGGTGGAAGCAGGGAGAGGTGATGATTGCGCAATGTTCTCTCTGCAGACACTTGTTGCATTCACAGCAAACTGGACCCGAATGCTTGGATGCTAGGAAGGGTTAAGCGGTTTGTGCTGCATCTGAGTTTGTTGCTCTGACTTCACTGTGAACAGAGCAGCCTGCGTGGTGCAGTTGCAAAGCTTTGCAGGGACCTCCTGGCCCAGGCATCCATCTTTCCCTCTATTTGTAGATGTTTCCCTGCCTGGCACCAGTCCCTAAACTATGATTCTGCCTCTCAGGTCTGTGCCTTATGGCTCTCAGATGAATGTCTGAAGTTGAAGAAGTGTGCCCTCTCATCTTTGGGTGTTGTGGATAATTTGGGAGCTGGTTACTGAAAACTGGTTCCTGTACCTTGGTTCGGTGGATCACCGGATGGCCTGGGACACACTAACAAGTGGCCAGCTATGCAGAGATAACGTTGCTTGCAAAACCAAAATTCTTCTAGTGGAACAAAGGTTAAAATAAGTATAAAAATAATAAGGTGCATTATTAAATGTGCTAAATAGGAAGGCCTCTCCTTTGCCCTCTCTGCATTTCATTTTCTAAGGGTGGTTAATAACTGTGTCTAGTTTGCAAGAGCTGGCATTCCTGTTCTCCAGATGAGGATGGCCCTGTTGGTAAAGGAGGCTGCTGGGGCTGCCCTAACCACCTCTCTCCTCCCTCCTCTCTTTCTCTTTAACCACCCCTTGTGCCTGTGACTGGGTGTAATACAGCTCTCCAGTACTGTCTGTCCTTACTCCCCTGCTCTTCAAAATCTCCTGATTGCTTTTATTTTGTATTTACATTCATGGAAACATTCTTGGCTTTAGGCCTGTAGCTGTTCTGTGTGTCTTCCTGAATATTTAGAGTAGAGTAGTTTGGCTTCACATATTGAATGCCAAGAGAAATGTGGTGTAAATGCTGGTAAAGATGTATAAAGTTTAGTTTGCTATGATGCAGACTCTACAAAAAACCTGATATGAGGATAGGGCTGCCAACATACTTTGGCAAACTCTTCAGAGATAAGCTTTACACTTAATGTCTGTGTGTGTTTTGTTAATGACCAGCTTCCAAAGAAGGGCAGAAGCATAAACAAGGTCTTACAAGGATTTACTTTGAAAAATCTGGGATTCGCAGCTATACATAGAATAAATAACATGGGGAGAGGAAGAGGAGGTCTAACTTCAACAAATATCCTTTAAGCGAGTGAAAGCTGTTTACCATGGCAGATGAAGTACTCTTTCCAGACATGAGGAAGAAGACTGTCAGAAATATCTCACCCTTTTTAAAAGGGAAATTAACAACTGTCTTCCTGCCATCCTTTTTTTTTCTTCTTGATAATAGCACCCATGGTAGAGGGAAGTTAACTGGACATTAACTGTGTCTGTTCTCATTTCTTCACTCTGCCAAAGGTTTAAATGGTTGAGACCTGAAACTTCTTACTGTGTCACCACAAAAAGACGAGGTTAGTAAGGTACCAGGCTGTCCCTCTGCAGTTAATGACAAGTGAGAATGCCAGGTAACGTTAAGGCTAGGGACTTTTTATTAATGACCTTTGTAGATATCTAATATTTCTTGTCTTTTCTGTATTTCTTATTTTTGCCAAAATACAAGCTGTGTGGTAGGTAGCAGAACATGATGCCATGCATTTATACATACCTAATCTGATTTCTTTTTTTGTAGATGTTGAAGCTGTCTGGTTAGCAATGGAAACGTGGAAGTGAAACTCAGGTTGGTAACATCTTAAGCACTTAGCTTAACTTAAAACATTGGAATTAGGGCCCCATAGGTAACTAAAGCTGAAAGACACTATCTGTGTTTATCTTCAGGTATCTTAGCATCCTGATGACCTCTGGCAATAAGAAAAGCCCTGCTAACTGAGACAAACCTAGTAATCTGAATAGGAAAATGTCTCAAAGCCACCCCTCTTCCTCTCTTGAAGTGCAAGGGAGAAAAATCTACTAAAAACTCTAGGTACTTGACAGAATATGAATGCTGAAATGTCAGTGTGTTAAGCTTGCTCTACTAACCAGCTTGTGTCATGTATAAATCTGGATTAATATACCCATGGAAACAACTACACATGGTCACAACAGTAATATAGATGGCTTAGCAGTTTTGTTTGAACTTCTGGATTTGAGGGAAAATTAAAGATCATGCCTTTGATGTTCTCTCAGCACTCCTGAAAGCACCCTTTATCTAAAACTGGGTAGTTGTTGCTCTGAATCAGGTTTTCTTTCCTATACATTTTTGCTCCTACAGTATGTGCTTTGAAAGGACAGATTTTGAATATTTGTATTTTGAAACAGTATGTAAGAACGTATAATTTCTTTTTAAGTTACCTTGTTTGTTCAGTTTTTCATCCAAATAAGTGTGCCTGGAATGCTCCTGGTTGGTTCCCAAGTTCCAGGTGGTTTCCTTAACTGCAGGTTTCTGCAATGTGGAGATGGAACTTCAGCTTTAATTACCTTTCTAGTAGCACATGGTGATTTTTGGTTGGCTAATCTTGGTCACTTCATCTGTCACAGAGTCTGACATTAGCATTTTGTTCTTTAAGGACAACTTGTCTTATGTGTCTGTACATAACTGGGAAACTTTTTATTTTTTTTGGTAGCTGGTATCTTTTCAAGCTGACTTTTGTGAGTACCTTGTAACTGTTGCCTTTTGGATCTGGCCCCATATCTTGGTGGATCTGGAACTTGAGACTGTAGGAGGTGGCAGTAGAAACCCTGGGATATGTGGGCAGGTAGAAGTAGTGAGGGAGAACTTTAAGAATGAGCTTTTAAAGGTAAACTTTCAAGGAGAATTTCATTAAAGCATTTATTATTTTAACACCAGTGCCTGGAAAACCATTTGTTTTGATCTGTGGGACCTTATTTAGATTAACGGTTACCCTAAAACCGTAATAACCATTATAAAAATATTTGTGATCATTCCCATCCTAAGAGTTTGGGAGTAATTGGATTTGTCTGGGCTGCTGTTAGTAAAGTGCTCACCTACAAACACCTGGGACCAGGAGCTCTTAATTGGGCCTCAGCTGGTGTGGTGGAGCCCTGCTTCCCTGTGGCTGTGGGAGTGGGAGGGAGCCGGCGTTTGCAGACAGATTAGCTGTCGCTGTTCCAGTTAATGATTTTCTCTTTCCAGCTATTTCCCTGCATTTGTAGTGCTGTAAGAGGACGGCACAGGAGAGGAAAAAAAAAAAGTGTAGTTGTGTTTTAGCAAGGAGAGAGCCTGGCTTTTTGAAACATTCAATGTTTCTTCTTAATGTGCAAACACACAGGTTGGTAATATGAACCTCAAAAGTTTTGGCTCTAGGAAGTCTTTCTTGAGGCAGGTTGTAAATCTCTAAAGGGAGATCATGATACAATTGCTGATGAAACCTGATTATATCAGTGTGAATGGAACTGCCAAAATACAGTTAAAGAAACTGCTTATATTCTCTGTCTTCCAGGCAGGATACAATTGTTCATGTCGCTACCACACTTTTTATTTTCTTGGTGACAATTGATTTAATATACTGTTTGGAAAACATATGTGCTTAATTCTCTCAGTGCTGATTTATGACAGGATAAGGAAGTGCCGAATTTTTTAGTAATAAACCAGATCCTGTGCAGCGTGCTATTGTATGGTCAGCATTTCATCCTCTAGTCTGTAAATACTAGTGGATAGATTGAGAGAAATACTGTTGGCTGCCATTTACTACAGATGCAGTTAATATAGGTGAAGTGTGGCACTTCTTTGGCTGATTCTGCTGTTGCACCTGGTGTACGGGAAGGCAGAAAAGCTCACTGCAGTTCCTGCTCTGTGTTTTGCAAAGGCTCAGACTTCATACAGCCTGTGGACATGAGTACTGGCTTTGCTGGGAAAGGTGATGGGCTGCGCGCGTGCGGGGATCTTGGTGTGGACTTCATATAGCTCTTCCACCTCTGCCTCATGTCTGCCCAAGGGATGATATTCCCTTGCTGCTCCCTAGGCACACTGATGTAGGGAGGGCCTAATCCAGAACTCATTCCAGCCAGTGGGGAGGAGTACAGGTTTGGGGAGATGATACTGGTGCATTTCAGTGCCTGTCAGGTAGGTCTAGCAAGCGTCAGTGGAAACGGGTGATCTGAAACAGCAGTCAAAAACTTTGCTGTATTGCCATCAGTATTATTCTTGTTTCCTATTTTATACTTTTAAAGATCACTTTTCTGAAGGGAGGTTTGTTCTGATTAACTCTAGTAACTATTAGAATGTGGATTTTTTATGAAGTCAAGTCATTATCCAAAATTTGGTGCTTAGTTTTAGAGTTTAATGATGTATCTACTATATCACATGAACAGATGCATAGCTCTAACATGCATTAGGTTGGCTCCTTAATTTTACAGTTGGTTGTGCTAAACGGGCCTGAATAACTTATTGACTAGATTCATTTTGACTAAGTTTGATCTGGCTTTTGGATAGAAACTGGAATGAAACTTCTGCAGAAAACTGGTACTTTAAAATAAATGAACATTAAATCTACTGAATAATGAAGCAAAATGTAGTCAAAATATATTTCCCATTTTCCTTTAACATGTCATCTAATGCTGATTTATTAAAGACAGTATTATCAGCACTTGGTGAATTGAACTGATGATTTCTGATCAAAATACCTTTCTGTAGGTTTTGCATTCTTGAAGTTAGTTTTTATTAATAGATTATAGAATTAAAAGAAATTTCTGAATTTGCAAATCCTAGCTGCTCTTTTACTTTGAAAGAATTACATGTTAAACTGAACTAGACTGGGGGCGGGGCGGGGGGGGGGGAGGTAAAGAGAATACATTCTTGGAACCTGTTGGAGAGACCGCTAAAATGTCAAGGCTTGGTTTATTATACACCAGACTCCAGCTCAGATGCTTAGACAGTGACTCCCTTACCTCATTTTTTTCATAAACTTTGTTAATAGCATATAGTGCTTGAATATTACAGTTTAATTTGCTAATTTACTTTTGCTTCAGTAGATGCCCAGTAACTTTAGGCATTGATGAATATTTTTATCATATAATGAAATTGCTATTTATAAAGAAAAATGCATATTTTAGATTTGAATTATTTTAAATAAAACCAGTTTATCTTATTAACTGTTGGGGTGGGGGTGAATCCTTTGAATCAGTAAGTGCCAGTCATTAGATCACCAAATTCCAGTCATGATTTGCTCAGCTCCAGGGCATCGAATTGCCCTGCTCTCTTAAACCAGGGCATTTAGGTATATAAAATTAAGCAGATGTCCAAGTGCTCCGCTGTGCAGCAGAACTGATGTTTACTGATGTCATTGCTTTTTGTGGGGGTGCTCTGGGAATAGCCATCGGTTGGGCACAGGGTAGAGCAAGTGTCTGCCGAGAGGCGTTGGCAGCCCAGGGCACTGGGGTGGGGGGAGGATCTAAAATCAGCCACCCAAAGGGATGGCGTAGGGGTGTTTGAGACAGGCTTTTCTTGGAGGTGCTCAATGGAAGGAAGGGCAAGAGGCAGCAGATGCTTGGGGTAGAGATCTCCCAAGGGCCATTTCAACCTGAATTATTATTTCAACCTGGTTCTCCTCTCAGTGGTTTTGGATTAGGGCTCTGCTGCTGCCATCTGTGGGTTTGCAACCGGCTGGTGATGCTAGGCCCTGATACCCTGTCACCTCAAACTTCCGCAGATACAAATTTCCCTATTTTTCAACCTTCCTATTGTGGTAACTTGTGTATTCTGTCTGCATGCTGCCAAGTACTACTGGAAGTATCGTTAATCCATAAGGATTTATTTAAAGCTATTCTCTCCGAGGCCTGGAGGAAATTTTCTCATCGTCTACCAAGCTGAATGTATAATAAGGACTTGTATCACTTACTGAATTCCTGGTGATATGTATTTCCCAATGGGTTGGTGAATATCGTTGCAAATTAACTTCCTTTATGAATGGCTTTGTATTGCCTGTCACTTCTAGTTTTGCTGGTTTTGTTTAAGAGCATTGCACAGATAATGGCATTTGGCCCAGAGGAAAGATGCCTCAAAGAGTAATGGGGATTTCTTTAATGGGGATCATTATTATTTGTAACGCACCGACCTGGTGATGAATCAGGTTTCTATTGTGTCCTATAAAACCACAGGGCAAAAGCAGTCTTAATTTTAATGAACATCCAACCAAAGCATAGGTTAAATATCAACAGAGCTGACTATCAAAAGCACAAAGCATGCTAATAAAATAACTTTTGGGGAACAGGAAGGAAAACAATTGTTCATGATTTAATTAAAGGAGCAAAGAAATCAGCTGTTCTGGAGTTGAGGCTGGTTGTGTGCACTGATGTTTCTCTCTTGTACAGAATCCACATTTGACCTTTCGATAGAATACAGTATCTTATGGAAGAGAAAATGTCTCATTAAAAGTGAAAGTGATAGGTAGCATCTATTAATCAATGGTATGGAAATTCTTTAGGCCTCAGACTTGGTGTTTAGATGCACCTCTTGGGAATCAATATAGTTTCCAAGTAACTAAAACAAAATCAATAGGAGACATGGATTTCATTTTGGTTACAAATCATTAGTTTCCAGTATTTCTGAACCTTAAACTGCAACAAAATCTTTATAAAATTGCCTTTTAAAGAATAAACAGTACCTAAGAGACCTTGACATGTTGTGTGATTTGAGATACAGCACCTTGCAAGCATCTAATTCATTAAGAGCTGCTCCTGTGGTCTTGCAACGCGCTGTTATTGCAAATAGGCTGCACGCAGGGTTCTGGTTGAAACTACTCCATCAACGCCTTGGGGGTCTGTAGGAGGAAGAAACCAATCTGAGATTTTTCCCTCACTCCTTCCTGTGTCTTCTCATCCTTCTACTCTTCTTTGGAGTATGCTCTCGTAGAAAATGCTGATATAAACCACCAGGCTGTCAGCCTTGCTTCAGCCATTGTTCCCTTTTCCCTGGCAGTCCCTTCTTGTATAAATCCCTCCGCAAAATGCTGCATCACATCTGGTACCCTAAAACCCACTACTGTTACAAAAGTGTTATTACTGCTTTGCTTTTGCTTCTGCTGTGGCTTGGAAGAGATAGTTTGTTGTGGTTGTTTTCTTAGAAACAAACAAAAAATGCCTTGAGCAGTAGGGATGTGAAAAGGAAAGGAATAACAAAAACCTACTGCCTTAGGTTACTCCTGGAGGCTTAGACTGGACAACAGTTAATCTGAAGAAAACAAAGCGGTAACAGAGGGTGGGGAGAGCAGAGCACAAACTTCTCTTCAGGGAGCTAAGAAGCCAGTGAGTCACTTCTCCTCAGGGATAGAAACGAGAGCCGTTTGTCACACAAATAAGAAAGTGAATTTTGGGACACTGTATACTGCACTGCAGCACTACAGTCACTGTCCTATGTTGTTTCATTGAATTATGCTGGAAAGCTGGCACACGCACACTCCCAACTGAGCACCTGACCTATATTACTCAGGTGCTCAGGAAAGAATGGGCCTATTGTGAAATTGTATCCTCATTAGTAGAACATTCATCCTGCTTCCCATCACAAAAAAGCCTAATCAGTGTCCTTGGTTTTCTTCTGTTAGATGATTCATACACAGATGAAGGTATTGCTGTTTTATCTTGGCTAACGTTTTTTTACAATGTCCCCCCATTTCTGAGGTTAGGCTTGTTTGAAAAAAATATACTGGGGGAAAAGAAGAATTAAAACTGGGTGACAGAACAGTCTTCTGGTACATAAGGTCAAGAGTGCTTTACAGACTTGAATCTTAAAGTACAAAAGAATTTTCTTGGAAATTCTTACTGGTTTCGTATTTGCGCACTGTGTTGTTCTTTGCTGTTTTCAAGGTGTGAGTCCCCCCTACTCCTTGGTAGTGCTTCCCAGGGAAGCGAAGTAGAAAAAGGAAAAAAACAAGTCTAACTTCTCCTAGCTGTTACTGTGCTGGTATGTTAAATGTGCAATTAACACAAAACCAGATTTAATACTAAGAGTAACAGAGGCTTGCAGCAGGAATGAAACTTCAACAAATCTGTTAAAAGCTATCAAGAGGAGGAGAGGCTGCTGGAAGAAAGTAGTAGAGCCAGAGAAGCTCAGATTGGAGTTGAGTGAATATAGGAATAAAGTATTTGCAAATGTTCTTGTGAATAAAACCTGCTGATTTGATTTGCTGATATTGCATACCATTTTAATCACTTATTTGCAAATATCTGGTTGAGCTAATTCTTATTCACAAAACACAAAAGACAAAAGCACCATGGATACTTGAATAGGTTGCTGAGGTATTCCCACTAAAAGGGACTTAGTCCTTTTGAAAAGGTTTCTTTTCTTTTAATTTCCACAAAAGGCTATCAAACAGTTACACACCTAATGAGGGAGCTCTTGAAAATCGCAACCTGTTTGTAGAGCATTCATGAGTTAAAGGAAGGGAAGAGTTCTGATACATGGTGTAGAACATACAAAGAAGGGAAAAGGGGACTCAGGTGTGACTGTCATGAGGTAACAGGTATTTATCGAACATATATAAATGTGTTCCTTTTCCAGGTTAAGTATAGGTGGCCCGTACACCTTGGTAAAGACTGGTGGTAATTGTCTTTGGCAGGAATGGTGACACGTCATGATACTGAGCCCCAGTTTGTCCATACAAACTATTGCCCTCCTTATCTAAGCTTTTGTTGCCCATGGCTTTTCCAGGGGGGTCCGGCTCCCACCTTAGATACAAGAGAAAGGTCAATATATTTATAAGTCATTAACATATTTACAATACATCAAATGTTAAGATCTTACAGTAGTTCCTACTTGGTTAACAACCATATGTATAACGTCCACTGAAGAAAATAACGCTCGATTTGATAAACTGAGAGCTAACTTTTCCTGCTGGGAACTGGAGAGTCTGAGTTCTTTTAACAATTCGTAGCTGCCTTGGTACCATTCTCCATGTGTGCCTAGCAAATCCCATAAATTTAATGATATTAGTGTTAGTCAGTTCCTGCACTTGATCTTTTAGGTGTTGGTACTTCTTAACTCCTTCCACTGCTGCATCCACCAAAGATATTAATTTACTTTCATACCTGACCATGATGTCAACAACCAGGGCTTGGTCTCCTTTAACAAATACCAGGTCCGGTTTATATAGTTCATTCCGTTCGCCTCTCAGCAGTGGCTCTTGGAATACTACTCAGTCCTCCTTTTTTGCTTCCTCAGCCAACATTTCACACAGATGATTATGCCTTTTAATCCTGGCGTCCTGTACCACTGGGCAGTATGCAATTATATCTGCGCAGGACTCATTCTCCACTTGACAGCGTCGACATGATTTAATTTGACTTTCCTGTCTTACCCCTTGCTAAAAATTCTCTCATTGGGTAGATGTTAGCTCTCAACTGTAATGCGGTCATGAGCTTTCTGTGGGGAATGCCCCTATAAAACTCTACCCAGTTGTTACTGATCTTATCCTTCTTGAAGTTGGAAATACCACGGCCCTGGGAAACCAGCTTGGTCCAGTTCTCAAATTCCTGTTTCCTCCAGTTACAGGGCCTTGGAAAGATGACTTTTGGAGTGGCTATCTCCCATTCCAAGACTGGTTCCTCACCACCGGGCTCCTCAGATATCACCATTACTGTTCTCAGGTCCCAGATAGCTAGAACCTTTCCCTTATCCCTGCCTGCAGCAATCCATAGTTTTTCAAATTCCTTCTCAAGACCCTCTTGGTGATCCACTGCACGTATTATCTCATCCAAAGACTGCGCAATTCTGTGTAGCCTTTGGACCTGCATGCTGGGAATCAGTCCTGAGAGCCTGGTGATACCTAGGCCTCCATCCCAAGTGCTGGAATATAGGATGGCATCACACGTACTTACTGGGAGATGTAGCCACTCCTTGACGGCTGCTCAAATTGCCAAGTCAAGGGTTTCCAGGTATGTGGCTTTCACGTTGGCCTGGTCAGCCAAGTAGATCAATTGTGGGATAGCATATCCTTTCAAGATGTCAACCTTCTGAAATGGCTTTAAAGTGTCCTTCCCAATCCGTTGTAACCAATCTTTTACTTTCTCCAGTAGTTCTGGTTTTGATATTCCTGTCCATGGGTCTACATGTAGGCCCAGGTATTTCTCAGAACTACTGGGTTCAGTCATATTAAGGGGAGTGCTATTAATCGTCCATGCTGGACAGTCATTGATGGTATATGAATCTTTTGTTGGCTGAACGTAAAAGCTGTGGCACTTTTCACCTTCAGTCTGGAGGCCAGTAAGATCGCAAAAGACCTCCAATGTTTCAATATTTTTCTGCATCCCTTCCCATGAACTGCTTAACAGAACCAAGTCGTCTGTGAAAGCCATAACTGTTATGTTATTTGAACAGTGTTGGAACCCACTTCCTTCTTCCTCCGACTTACACAGCAGGGGGTCCGCAGATAAGTTAAATAATATTGGGGACATTGCGTTGCCCTGTTTCACACCGATACGAATCCTGATGGGATCTGACTGTTCATTCTTCAGATCGATCCGGGTGTTAATATTATGATATAAGTCGGTAACCAGGGTGATAATGCCCTTCCGTTTAAGAGCTGAGATGATGTGTGAATGGCTCACTGTGTCAAAGGCTTTTGCTAGATCAACGAAGACTACCTCCAGGGACTGATGTTCCTTTTTAGCATTATGAATCAGAAGCTGTAATAATTTTAGATTTTCCTCACATCCTGCTGACCTTATAAACCCCTTTTGTCTTGGATCAATGGGGCATGCCTTAGCCTTGCTGTTAAGATCTTTGAAAACAACCTTAAAACGGTTGAGCCGATGGTAATTGGCCACCAATTATTGATGTCCTTCTGGCGGTCTGGCAAGGCTGATTTTGATATTAACACAGTCCAACATTCTCTCACCATGTCCAGTATGGTTCCCAACACAGCCATAAATTGAAAAGTTCCATTAACTGGGTATAGTGAGGATCGATCTTTAATTAGATCTCTCAAACTAAGCCCATCTGGTCCTGGTGCTGCATTCTTACTCATCTCCTTGATGTTTTTGGAGATCTCTTCCGCTGTAATCATGGCTTCGAATGCTGAGTTGTCCACATGAATAACATGTGGCTACCAGTTTATGAACAGAGATGGCCTGGGGATATTACTACTTTCAGTTTAGTTAAAGATTAATCCAAAGTCTGCACAAATTAAGTGTTTAATTGCAAACCTTGGGTACCAAGGTATTATATAACCTTTTAATATAGTGTGGTTTATAATACAATAAATCCAACTTCTCTAAAGTTGCAGCTATTTGCAACCCTTTGAGAGGCGCCACAGATGTGTGGTATACAGCATCAACTTATAGCGGCTTTCTCACTTCAGACATATTGAAAATGTTTTGGTGGTTTAACTGGGAGTGACAGGCTTTGCTCAGGTTCAAGTTTTGTATCTCTCCACTGTCCAATTTTATGCCAAATCAAATATCGTTTGCCCTTCCATAGCAGGCAGTGTATAGTAATGTATATTATAGCGATATAATGATATGTTTCCTTAACAGCTCTTTCTGTACTGTGAACAGTATACATTTCTGGTCTTTGGCAGAAATACCAGGCCTTGTCATTTTAAATTTTGTCCTTTTTCAGGTACACTGTGTGGTCTCGAACATCCACCTGAGTCCCTGTGAGACCCAGCTCAGAGGGAGAGGCTTTATTAGGTCAACATATCTTTCATCTTCGGTTGCTAATTTTAAAATTTTCTATGTGAGATGTCATCCGCCCACTCTACCCTGAGGCGTGGGAGCCCTGTGCCCCGCAGCAAGGGAAGAACACACCAGTCCTTAAGGAGCTACCTGGGGGGGAGGAGGCTACAAGTCCTTGTCCAGGATGGGATTTGAGTTTGAGGTGGGGCTTCTCTATTTCACACTTTCATTCCTCTCTTGTGTTGAAGATGATGCAGAAAGGTCTAGAGTCCACATCCTCTTTTAAGGCTTGGGGTTTTTTTTTCTTCAGTTTTTCCTGGTGTAGCTTTGTCAGTTGGGGCTGTTGCTCTCACCCCATCTCTCAATGGCATTGCTGTGCATATGCACAGGAGCAATTATAGCAGAAGAAAATCCTCCTCTTTGGATAGCTTGTAGCTCTCAAAGAACGCTCTATACCTATATTGTCCAAATAGTTACTGGCTGGGGTGGTTTGGTTTTTCTAGATCTCATAGCTAAGCACTGAGAACATAATAAACAAGGTCTTGGGTGTCTCTCTGGGCTCCCTTTACTTTTACTCTCAGCTCTGTGCTCAGTTGTCCTGCCCTGTGGCTGCTGTAGGTTGCTGAGGTTTGTCACAGCATTTGAGGCTTTGTAAGGTGTGTGTCATTCCTGATTAAATCAATACTAAGTGACTTTTACTCCCCTAAAATGTTAATACACCTAAAAGGAGTCTTCAGTGGATGTGCTTTGATGGGTTGGAGGCAGCATTTTCCAGAGCTGAATTTGTAGCCTTTGCTGCCCATCTCTCCTCCAGACAAATGCTTTTCCTGCCGTTCCCTCCTGCAGGGAGATGGGCCTCTTCTCCCTGGCTGGCTGTTTATCTTCTCCAAGTTCCACTTTATTCCTGACTCCCACGTCTGAACACCCTGTTCCTCAACTTCTGCAGAAACAAAAGTTGTGGCTATAGATATCAAACTGTATATTCTAAACTAAGGTTGCGCCTCCAGCTTCCAGCAGTTGTCCTTCACTTGGTTTATGCCTACTTTCATCTTCTCTGTCCTAATTTTTCTTTAAAATATCAAGGGAGATGTTAGCTATATATGGGAAACATTGTTACACTTACTGAAACTGAATGTCCCAAGTCCAGATCCTGCAAAGACTTATGTATGTGCTATACATAGTGGGTGTCTTCCCTGGCTGCAGGGAGCAGAGTTGAATGCATGCGTGCATCTGGGCAGGAGACTGCAGCAATCTTTGTAACGCAGCATTCAGGATCACCATTTGAGTGTTTGCATTTATGAGTAAAAAGATTTGTAAAAAGCCAATGGAGAAAAATATTATTCTTTTTCTCCTCAGATTGATAGCATAATGAGTGACAGCAGTGGTTTTTTTATTTGTTTGTTCTTACATGTTCCTTTGCGAAGGCCATACTCTTATTGCCAAATTCTTTATTCTTGCTATAACTTCATGTTCCCGTATGCAGATGTAGAAAAGAGGCCACCTTCAACCCACACTTGGTACCTGCTGAAATTTGATTTTTGGAATGACCCCATTCTCTTGAAGCTTGAAGATGGTACTTTGTAAATTAATCTGTTTTCAAGGTCCAATCTAATCTACCAAGTGGGGATTGAAGGAACCTGTTATAAAAAGCTGATGGAAAAGGTCCAGATGAGGTCACTGTAAATTTCACTGTGTACTTCAAAGAGAAATGATTAAAAAAATATTTATTTAATGTGTCTTCTTTGAGACCAAAGGTACCAATTAACTAGAACATGTTGCAAGTTAAGAGTTCTTTTTGCTGTCAATAACTGTCATACAAGATGCATTAGTTCTCCTACAGGCACTCTACCACAGGAATTTTATGCCTCCATAAATTTAAGCATGAATTATTGTGAGAGAAATGCACAAGGGCTCCTACTAAATAATATGTGTTACGGTTAATACAATCATTTCTTTCATGACCTGGTGAAACTAATGACAAATAAATGGTAGGTCGTCTTGTTGGTAGTAATACAAATATATTTTCAAATGCTTTTGGAGTCAGAGAGAGCAAGCATCGTTAGCTTTGGTCTAACGTCCAGCTCTATGTTGCCACTTGCTCTCTTAATCCTGAATTGATCCCAGCTTGAAATTGGTTTAATTGAAAAATATTTTAGGACATGCTAGAGTTACTCTGTTTAATCATATTTTCCTGATCAGGTAAATCTTAGTATCTGTTCTCACTGATTTCTGAAGTTGGAAATTGAATATGCCTATAAGTGAGTGCAAGTTTCACCTGATGGGACTTTCCTAGCCTTCATCTTTATCCTTGCTTTCATGAAAACTGATAAAAGCTTTGATCAGAAGCTACTAGAAGCAAGTCAGTCAAATAAGAGGTAAAAAAAACCCCCACAAAAACTTTTGCCTTTGTTTGGGTCACTTCTCTATCGTTTTAGATTTAAAGAACACTTTCTTTTCCTTACTAATGTAGTAAGAATTGGAAAATGTACGGATTTTCATATCCCACAGGCTTTTATTGTGGGAGAAGTGATAGTGTCATGGAAATCAGCAGAACTTTTTCCATTACTTGCATTTTTCTACTAAATGTGCTGAACCAAGAGGTCATTCTAAAAGTATTTATTTGTCAAAGAAAGGAATGATGAGACAGACAAGTCAGCTTCTCAAGTCTATAGGAAGGAGAGTTAGGGCTTAAGGAGCTGGCCAGTTGGAGAAATAGCAGAAGTTCAAGCAAACAGTTGCGTCCATACCTGATGCAGAAATAGGTGTCTAGAAATGGTTTCATTAGGAGGCAAGAAACTCTTTTTTTTTTTTTTTTTTTTTTTCCATTCCCACTGGTACTGAGCTAAGGACCTGTGGGAGGTATTGCCTGGTGTGTATTCCTGGATATCCAATATTTCTGTAGTGGCACTTTATTTGTCCCAAAGATTTTAGTGTCTGACATGAACCGAGGCACTCAGTTAAGTAAGCTCAATTCACCTCTAGCAAATTATTTTTGGTGCTGATAACATAGTGCCCTAAAGTGCTATAGAATTTATTAGCTGCCCCAAACAAGCAGGAATGCTAGCAAAACTTAAATTTGATATTGTCCTACCTGTGTCCTAAGGATCAGTTGAACTAACTTTTTCTTATGGGACTCTGCAATTTGGTGGGATCGCTTAAGGAAAGAGAGCAAGAATAGTTCCCCATCTTGACTGAGCAGAAAAGTAACCCATCTGGAGATGTTTACCCTGACTGAAGCAGTAGAGGTCTTCCGACAAGAAAGCCTTAAGGTTCGAATTGTATAATCCAGGACTGGACTTGAGATCCTTAAATGCCTCTCTTGGTCAAAAGTGATGAGGAAGATAGTAAATTTTCAAGAGTGGAAGAAAGCAGAAGAATGGCTCCGTAGGCATGGTTAGAGGTATATAGGCTCTTCTTGGAGTTAACTTGGCCTTAAGTGGGACACCCAGTTCTACCAGCACTGGTGGCTATTCAGTATTAGTTGTTAATGGTTATGGTACATACTCTGTTTGCAAGCATACGCTAAAGCTGGAGGTGCTTAATGGTTCTACTAATATTGCTTATGCTAGATAGGTCTAGACAGCATCCTCCCAAATGTGATTTAGTTGCTGTGAGAAAGGAGGTAGGCACTTGTGCTGTAGATCGTGCAGGTCTATTGATTTTGAATGCAATGCACACAGACTTTGATAAACTCCAAGAGTTTAGGAGGATTTCCTTTACTTGAAGTCTCTTGTCAGGTTTCATCAGTCTTGAAACAATTTAAAAGAATATTTCTTAGGCTATTCTTGAACTCAGGAAGTGGGGAAAAAAGAATTAAAAAAAAAAAAAAAATTCTCAAACAAGCCCTAAATCCCTATGCTTTTACAGTCCATTTTTTTTCCTTTATTGACAACAAGCGTATAGAAGCTAGTCTTAAACTAAAGCTATACCATCTCCCATGGTGCTATGGCTGCTTTCCTAGGCTGGATGTGTACCTACAAGCAGAGATGCCTTAGGTGGTGTACACATGGTGCTGTCACCATAGCAGTGATGGTAGCATGGGCACTGCTCTCAATTTTGCATTAGTAGTGGCTCTGCCCTGTGCAGCGCCTTCGTGCAGGAATGGCTGGTGCTTCTCCAAGCATTACTGAGGTGACACCTCACACAAGGGAGTTGAGTAATTGAGTTTGGCGGGGAAGGGGAAAGGTGGCCTGCCCTTTGGCAGGCGGCACTTCCCTTGAGCTCTTCATGGAGACAGTGGGAGATGAGGAATAATGGGTATTCCTTTTATAGCTGAACAGAGATGTTAGTGGTCGTAATGGCTTCAATTTTCATTTCCTCAACTATCATGTGTTTTAAGTAAATATGTCCTGGTAAATTGTTGGGGCTACCACTGAGTCTGTAGTACATGACCAGGAGTGAAGTAGTCTTTGCTCCCAAAGCTTGCCCCCCCCCCCCCCGAAAGCTTTCCTTTTGGAATGAAAGAGCAGGCAAGGATGGGAGAAATTGAGATAAAGGACTTGCTCAAGACCACTTGGGAGATCAGTAGTGATGGCAAAGCTTCTGTCACCTGAATCCCAGACCACTACCATGTTTGCTGTTGAAAGTAGCCTCAGAAAGAGCTAATTTTGTTAGCAAGGCTTTTCCTGTATGTTAGTTATTGCTTCCCCTCTCCTGGCCTTTTGCAAGGTCTTTAGGAAGCAGTTAGGGCAAATATTTGAAAATCCTTGGTATTTCCTCCTTGGTTTTCCTGCTTTACTGTTTTCTTTTTACTGTCCTGGGGCTAGGCTCCTCTCAAAACATTTAGAGATTTCCCTGACCGACAGTCTTCATACTTTTCATGACTGAATTATGTTACATTAGCTGTTCCACACAGACATTGCAATGATCGATAGCATAAAAATAAGACACTGCTACAATTCCCACTGAAGAAAGATTAACTGCCTCTATAGACTTCAAAGAACAGGAGGAGATGAATGGAGACAGGAAAATAGGCCAGTTTTCCCCCAAATGCATAGAATATACAAAGGGCATCTCTTATGCCAAATTCCCTGTTGTATGTCTGAGAGAAAGGTTAGAAGTAGAAGGTGTGTTGTGAGTACACAAGTCTGTTTTCTGTGAACACTGATTTGGCCTCTTCTATGAGTGGGTGTTTATGCTGATCCCAGGGGGCAGCTCATGACAAAAGGATGGATGTGCTTGGTGCTGTTGCTCAATTCTGAGTGCCCCTGACAAGTAGGGAGATTAATGAGTTGAATGCAACAATAATATATCAGGAGGGTATTTGTTCTTTAGAAAGATTAAGAATTTGAAATGAGAATGCTTTGGCTGTAGGTGTGTCAAGACACTTGCAGGATGCAAAGGTGTGGGGCAATCAATGAGACCGTAAAATTAGAAGCGGATGAAGGCAAGTTCCCAAGGTTCCCCTTGGGCACTGCTGCCATGAGCACTTCCACAGCACTGTTCACTTACCTAGAGAGCAGAGCTCCACACCCATTACTACTGACTCCTGCCATTTCGTGAGGCTCATGAAGGTATGAAAATTCCCATTTTCCATTTAAGAAGTATGGGCCTTGGTGACTGCTGAATGATGCACTGGATGCTAAGGAGCTCTGTAAGGTAATCTGTGGGGCTGGGGGGTTACCGAGTCAAACTGCAGTGGAATTGAAGGTAGGCACTAAGACTGGCTATTTTGCTTTGATAAAAATCATTGAGAAATTCCTTTTGCAATGGTGAGAGCTGTCAGGGCCCATCAACAGGCTTTGCATGTCTTCTCCTTGCCTGGGGGTTTGGCTGCTCAAGGCCAGCTCTGACCTCTGACTGCCTGGAAGAGCTGTGAGGAAAAGAGCTGGCAGAAATCTCATCTGGAACTTTCTGGTTCAGGAGATGTTTGTAAGCTCCAACACCTTGCCTTTGGCTCTTGCCCGAGCTATGCTATAGATATGCCTGTGCCCTGCCAGGTACCTCGCTGGTCCTGACCTCGTCTTGCTGACTTGACTTCTTGGCTTGACCTGCTGACCTGCCTCTGGTGATCAGTGTAGCTGCCATCACAGACCTGCTCTGCTCTTCCTTCTTGGCACTGTGGGACTGTGCCCTTGTTGAGGAAGTTGCTGCCCTATCTGGCATGGTATCACCCTCAGCTCCTGGCTCACCTGCTGCTGTGAGGGGCAGCCACTTGGCTGCATCCAAGTCCTGGTGGGTAGCACTGTGTGAAGTCAGGATCCGTGTCCTCTGTGGACTTGTGTGAGCTACTGTTGGGTCCCATGTAGCTTGACTGAGAGAAGCAAGCAAAACGTGAGCTTTGTGTCCAGTTTGCATGGCCCTGGGACACCTTGGGGTGCAAGCTGTGATCTGCTGTCTTGTATCAGTTGGGGTCTCCTACGAACTGCCTGCAGCAAAGGTTGGGAGACCTGCCTGTCCTATGCAGTAGCCTGGGTGCAAAGAGTGAAAAGGGGGTGGAGGAGCAGTGAGCATCCCTCTTACTGTGACTATATTAATCTGGTCTGTGTAGCACTTACCTGGGAAATGCTCTGGCTTTGTGTGAGGATGTCCTTTCCTAAGAATTGACCTTAACAATGATAATGCTGCCATTTGCTAAAATCTGTTATTTTTCACTGCAAACCCCAAGTGCGTAAATGCTGAAGGCTTTGTGTTTGATCTTGCTAATGACCTACAGAAGATTTATTCTGTCTGCCCTTGCACTTCTCATTCTTCAGTTTATTGACAGTCCTACATTTAATTACAGTTTAACAGCTGCTGTTTTTTTCAGAAACATGCATGTTAGAGACATCAGCACTTAGAATTATTAAATGTAGTGTGATGTACCATTTAGTGAGCATGTGAACTTTTACTCTCTGCCTGATACCTGTAACTGAGCAAACATGTATCATGTGTCCTGCACCTTCCAAGAATGAGTGGGAAACTCCCTTTTGCCTGTGCTTTAGAAACAAAGTCTTGTCTTTGCTGGTTTTCTCTGATGTCAGCAGCACCAAAGCTGGATTTTGCAGTTACCTCATTATGTATTTTTCACCATAGGGTCTTTATGTCTTATGAGTGAAATTCGCTACATTGACAATGGCTGATCTGTAGGTTTAGTCCACATCACTGAATACATGCCCACGTGTGCTAGCAATGGTACGGGAAAGAACATACCGGTATTTCTTATGGTACCTGACTCAACACTGTGTGTTGAGGTGACATAAATGTATGACTTCTAGGACCTAATGTGTGTCTTGAGAGCTCACTTGGCTATCTCTGCACAGTAACGTGTACAGTCTTGTAATAAAGAATGACTTACCATATGCAGACAAACAAACAGTATCTCAATCCACAGGAATTTCCCTATCTAGTTGGCATCATGGAGGATGTTTCCACTCTATCTCCATTCAGACCAAAGAAAGGTAGAATCTCATTGTAGGATAATGTGTCTGTGGGCACATACATGCCCTAACTTGAATACTTAGTAGGAAGACTGAAAAAGGAGCTGGTTTTGGAAGACATAATGTGGGAGAGGCAAGGGAGTAGGGAAGGGCGGGGAGAATGTGTGGACCTTGAGCTCCAGACATGAATTTCAGCTTCAATGGTTTCTAAGTATGTCTTTTGAGTAAAGCTCGGTTTATACACTAAAGTGTGATTTATGGCTAAGTTTAGATCACACTAACTAGGGTAGAGTCCAAGGCAAGACAGTATTTCCCATTATTTATGAGCAAATATGTGTTATTCTATAGGATCCTAGTTGTTAAAAGACAAAATATTATTGGAGGACTATTTGATATTTCCTACAGTATTTAAACTTGAGCTCTCAGATATAACTGTATTCAATCATAACCTGAAGAGTAGTAATGCTTGTGAGTTTTAAAATAAAAAAAAAAACCCCACTATTTGGAACTGAACAGCTGGCCATCAATTCCACAGCACTAATTCTGTCACAAATCAAATACATTGGAACAAAGGTCTTGTCACCAATTGTTTCTTGCCATGTAAAGAATGCAAATAATTCCATGCGATCATGCAGTTTCTTGACAGGAGCTGTTTTTAAACCAGAATCATTAGATGTGGTACTGTGTGTTAATGGCAATTACTACCACTAAGTGTTCATCATCTACCATTGACATTAATTATTCTGTTTTGGCTCATTGACTTGCAAAATCACTAAACGATTTCTTTGTTACAAAATACCATATTTGAAGACTGTGTTTGACGGAAGCACAGGTCTACTCATCATCTTCATATCACTAGTGAGAACTTGTCTTCTACCCCAGAATGATTCACTATGGAGAAGAACTGGAGAGAACAGGAATTTCTGCAAATGGCTTTCAAAAGAAATTAAAGTTGTTCCATTTAGAGCATGTCTACTTGTCACTCATACTTAGCTATCTCACAGTAGAGGGCAGAAGTGAATTCTTTTCAATTTGCAATTTTCAGGCTTGTAAATTGAAAAATCCACATCTGCCCTTTCTAGCTTAAGAAGGATTGACAACAAAAGGTCACATTT
This sequence comes from Fregata magnificens, assembly GCA_013389945.1. NCBI lineage: Eukaryota > Metazoa > Chordata > Aves > Suliformes > Fregatidae > Fregata > Fregata magnificens. Next base: position 173,336 of record WAAD01004384.1, read on the forward strand.
TCAAAATGAATATGTTAATGCATTACCCCTTATTGTATCATTATTTTCAGGTTTTATATTGGCCCACTGCAATAGTTTTTTGAGCACCTGGTAATCATCAATGTAGTTATACTCAAAACACACTTGTGAAAGAAGGAGGTCTTATTATCTTTTGTTTATAACTAGAAAACTCATTTGCAACGAGTCTCTTGGACTTGTCTGTGATTGCATAAGAAGTCTGTGACGAAGTTGTCAAGTTACTGTGCAAGTTGCTGGACTCCTGGTTATGTCATTGTAGCGTCTTCTGCAACGTGGGACTCCACTGCTGTTTGTAAGGGTGAGGGTGCAGGTTTTACCTTCTCACTCTCTGTGTGCTTTCTGATTTATTGCTGTAAAATTTTTGACGTACTAACATAATGTGAACGTTTTACAAGCTTTCTGACTTTAAGAGGCACTGACAAACCAAGGAAACGGCCAACAACGACCAGCAGTCAATTGGTGTTTGGCAACAAACACAAACAGGAATTCTAGAGAGCAGTAGGTAGAGAGAGTGCAAATATTTTTGTCTCTTATTTTTGTGGAAGTCATGAATTTGGGTTGCACAATGTTAACTAGACACCTGCTTTGCTTTGTCTGAAGACAAAAAAAGCAAGCTTTTCACTTGTCTCATTTTTAACTGCTAGGAGTAGTGTCAGATGGTTTTTGGTGGACAACACTATCAGCCTGCAATTAAAATCTTTCTGTGGGATTAATTCCTAGACGGTGACAATCTAAGAAACAAACCCATTTGGGAATATAGTTCATACCAGGAAGGAAGAAGAATCTGAGACGTATGACTTAGCTAAGTGTCAATGAAGGGTCTTAGACTGACATAATCAGACAACTATTTTAAGAGTAGGAGCATCAAGCAGGAAATAATTTTTCAGGATGGAATGAGGGATAAAATTAGGAAATGTAAGACTATAAAATGGTGTCTCCAAGTAGATGAGAGGGGCACATTAGAAACAAGAGCAGCAAAATTTGACTGAAAGTACTTAATAAATGAACACATCTAACCCAGTGAATAATGGTTTTGCCTCAAACAGTTGCAGGGAGCTTGGGGTGGGGGTGTCTGGGTGGTATTCCAGTAGAAGAGCTGAAAAGTTTCAGCTCAGGCATGCACTGTGCACTAAAAGCTGTATAACGGGTAGTTTCACGAGGTGGAGAAGATAACCTAGAAGAAAAGATATTCTGGAGCAGAGGAATGGATGAGAGAAGGTTAGCAGGAAATGTCTGTGCAGCCTTTTGAGAGATGGTGTAGGATGAAAAGTGCGAGTTGTGCTAAAAGGGGCGGGATGGGGAGGGATGGTGTTGCAGTGGGAAAAGGTAGCGCCTGGAGGCACGCAGGGAAGTTGCAATAGAGGCAGTCTCAGAGCAAGTTTCAGTGCAGGTGCCTCCTTTCAATAGAAGCAAATGGGGCTTTTTGGAGAGGCTTGAGTCCATTGGCTGGGGAACGCGGGGTGGGGGGCGGGTTGGGGAGAGAACAAGAGAGATTACTTCCTAAGGCAGAGGATGGCATGGTACGTGGTTGCAAAAATCTAGTACTGGGGCTGTGCCTAAACTGAGAGTTGAGAAACTCCATGCTTCAGTTCTTTTTCATATCAGCAAATTATTTAATTCATGTGTTTGGGGGGATTGAAAATTTCCTTTTAACTGCAGTCTGCAATTTTCTTTGGCTATTCAACCTACATTTCTTTTTAGAAAAAATTAGTGACACTTTCCATTGGCATGAGGTGATATCGTGAGTTATGTAGAATTGTATGAGCTGCTCTTTATTTTTGAAGTGTTTAAAGACTGCCTCTGTGCTCTTAAACCTCCTAAACTACTTGCCTGTTGGTGAGGTACCATATATAGTATTCCCACTGGAAGAAAGTATGTGGCTGGTGTAATTTGAAAGCCTGATTCTCTTCATGTTCACCTCAGTTTTATACCAGGGCAACTCCAGGGACTTGTCTGAGCGGGAGCAGACTCAGGCTCAATATCTCTTCAGTTTGTGATGGGAACCGTGTAACAGGATTAATAAATCATCTTCCTAGCTTTAAAAAAAAAAAACCCCAAAACCTGTTTGGATAACAAAACTTTTAGTAATGAAATAATCATAGATCAGTTGGATTGCCTGAGGGTAAAAATGTGTCTGTCTCTCTGCTTAATATGTTTCGCTCTTTTGCTTAGCCATCCATTCATGGTATTTCTCCACTGCAGAAACACAACTCAACACTTCTGCTGACTGGACAGAGGGTCAGATCAATGCAGGGCAAATTCCTGTTAATGAGATTTTGATTCTTTGACGTTTCCAATCAATGTTTACTTGAAACGCATGGAGGGAGTCTGATGTTAGCAATCCAGTTCTCAATTGTTTCTCAAGTAGGCAATCACAAATATTTGTCTCATGTATTGTTTTTTTGTTTATGGAGGTCATAAATTTGTGTTGCTCACTCTTAATTAGCTCCTTAATATGCCATGGTCTGCACTTCAGTGAAAGCTTGCTTTTGTTTGGGTCGTTATTACCTTTCTAGAAAGAAAGTATCAGTTTATTCTACTAGACAACCTCAATGTCTCTTAATTAGTAACTTTTCCTAATTTAATTCCTTGGCAGTGGCTGTTTGAAAAATGAACTATTCCTGCATGTGTACATAATGCAACCAGAATTCTTATTAAACGTCAGAGGTGTGCAACCAGGGAATGTGTACACCAGTTGTGCCACTATTCGTTATGTTTTGCCAACATCTAATTCCTGAGGGACTGCACTTTCCTGTTATTCACTGAACTTTACCAAAGCAGCAGCTCAGAGGTGAAGCCTCTTGTTTCCTGGGGAAATGAGGTAGCTACTCCGATGTTAAAACATTCCTTATTGTCCTGTCTGGGCTGTCCTTTGCCATCAACATGCAACTAGTCACCTGGGTCACTTGTATCCAGATCCTGCTGTCTGTGTGTAGGCTGGAGATCTTAGAAGAATTAGTCTCTTCTCCCCAATCCCCCTCACCCAGCTTCTTTCTATTTAAGAGGAGTAGTGAGAGAACAGGCATCAGAACAGCCAGGAACAGGGACTTATGGTAATAATGGTCTGTGTATACCAGGTTAAATAATGTCCTATCTCAGAGAGGGCTGGAATGCCATGAGGTGTTAAGCTAGGACATGTACAATACAGATCATTGGCAGATAGAGGTATTTGCTATTATCACAGAATGATAGGGGTTGGAAGGGACTTCTGGAGATCACCTCATCCAACCCCCCTGCTTGAGCAGGTAGACCTAGAGCAGGGTGCACAGGACCGTGTCCAGGCAGGTTTTGAATATTTCCAGAGAAGGAGACTCTACAACTTCTCTGGGCAGCCTGTTCCAGTGCTCTGTCACCCTCACAGTAAAGAAGTTTTTCCTCATATTCAGGTGGAACTTTCTGTGTTCCAGTTTGTGCCCATTGCCCCTTGTCCTGTCATTGGGCACCACTGAAAAGAGTCTGGCCCCATCCTCTTGACACCCACCCTTTAGATATCTGTAAGCGCTGATAAGATTCCCCCTCAGTCTTCTCTTTTCCAGGCTGAACAAACCCAGGTCTCTCAGCCTTTCCTCATAAGAGAGATGCTCTTATATCAGAGACAGATAATATCTTCTGTACTGGTGGCCACATTTTGAGACACCTCACTTCTTTCAAAAGCTATTTATAGGTGCCTGTTCTCAGGAAAGCATCTTCTTTGGATCCAGAGTGTGTGAAGTCATTTAGACTTACAATACTGTGTAGTATTAGCACCTGTCTAGAGGCTTAACTCTAAGCTTGAGTTTCAGTCCTGGGAACTAAGAGTCTAAATGGCTAACACTGGAGTACCTGACTTGCAATGCCTGTGTTTTGCATTAGATCTCATCCTGACAATCTCTAGCTGTCGGAACTAGGATTGCTGCTGCATCCTCCCTGTTAAACAGGTCATTTTGAGCCATTCATTATAGCTACTGCAATCCTTCTTTTGAGAAGGGTTTGTCATATCTGCCTGGCAGTAAAAGGCCTCTGCTTAAAAGTGGTGTGTGGTTTTTTTTTTTTTTTTTTTTTTTTTTTTAATAAAGCGTAGCTTAAGGCCTGGTACAATAACTTTCAGTTAGAAATTTGCTGGAGGCCAGCATTTTCAGAACAGACAAACCAGCATTTGAAAATTTGGCCAGCTAGAGCTCTGCCAACAAAAGGTCGCTCAGAGATGTGAGGGGAGAGTAGTTTCAGATGCTCCCTCTGTGGCCTGACACTGAATTTTCTTGACATTGGGCACCCTCTGCATAAAAGAGAGAAAGAGCCAAGTTCTAGGAATGGGCTGACCCTCCAGCCGAACACAAATGGGTCAGGCAGCCACAAAGCAACAGTCAGAATAGTCACATAAATTGTGATGAATCACAACTTCTGTTTCTGGAGAGAAAAAAAACCCAACCAAATCTACTGAAATTGAAACATAATAAAGTAAAATGTCTCTAACACAGGGTAATCATGTGCATTTGCCTTATGTATCATGATTTGTAGGTTCTTAAATATACTTCAAATTTCTGTCCCTTTTATTTTTTGCCATCTTGGAAAACTAATCAGTTGAGCTTGGCTTTGAGAATAATGTAATACAGCCAGCATAGCTCTGCTTCCAAACAGAACCACACTTTTTATTTAGATGAAAATATTCAATAAACTCCTTTTGTGCTGGCTTTGCTATCCTTCAGGATAAATAGGTTTCCAGTACAATTAATAGCTACCCAAAAATGAAGAATACTTGTTTGAGATCTTGGTGGAGGAAATGAGTCTCGGAGAATGCTGCAAATTGCTCTGGTAGTATCTTTTCAGAAATATAATACCGAGCTGCAATTGTAGTCAATTATCAGCTTTTCTCTACTATGCTTTGATCCTTATAGCAATTTTTTTTTCTTTTGCTAGTATGCATACCCCCAAAACAGAAAGGTAACAAGATGCCTAAATTGCTGGCTGTCTTGTGTGCAGTATTGATTGGACTCATTGATGCTGCATTATCTAAGACTAAATTGGCATCAATTTTTTCCCTCTGAAGCCTGAAGATTTTGTGTTCTTTTTAATTGTTGGAGGAAGGTCAGCACAGAGTGTACCCTCTGGCTTTTAATCTTAGACGGAAATGTCCTAAATGAATAGAAAACTGCATGTCAGCGAAATGAACTCTTGCTGAAAGCAATGTGTAGGCTTCTCATGTTCTGCGTTTGTGATGACATAAGCTTTGACCTTGGCCTGTATCTTTTTGAAAGAAGGGTAACATTTGTTCCCTTCAGCCTAATAGCAGCACTGATGGTAGGAGCTGCGCACTTGCATGAACAACAGCTCCTGACCTACTGCAATTTGTAGTCCTCATTGGAGAAAGACTTTTTTTCATATTGAATTGCTGTTCTTTATAACTTCTCAGTGTAAGGATCCTAGCTTCTGTCTTTATACAGTCAAAATGTAAGTGGAAGAGACGTGTATGGTTAGGGTTTAATGTGCTAAATTACTTTCTTTGCCCATTTGGCTGTTCCTGTAGCCAGTCTGGCAGATGGAGAGCTGAACTTGTGGGTTGGACTGTTCCTATAGCCTAAAGGACTTTCTGAGCTTATCCCTTCTCTTTTTTTTCCCAGCTATGGCAGGCAGGAAACAGGACTCCTCTGTGATATCTGTGTCTTTGTCCCAAAAAGGGGGAGGAGGGCAATGGATGCTGTGGGGAGAAGAGTCCTGTTTATTTCTCCCTGAATGCTCACTGAGGCCTCTGCTGTGTCCTGCAACCCAGGTCTGAGAAATGGGGGGAAATATGGATCAAAACCTATAACTCATAAGCAACTGGCAGGATGGAGCTGTTGGCATAGACTGCGGCGGGCCTTCCTGCGGGAAGGGCATCCATCCCAGAGAGATCCATGTCTCTGTGCTGGGCAGTGAGTAATCCTGTGTTGGTGCACTGTGAGAGAAGATTAATTTTAGCATCTACTTTTGAAAGTATTTCAGGGCACTTGCATCAAATGCTGTTGTTGAATGCAATCAGGTTGAATGCATAGGCACAGAAGTTTATTCTCCCTCCACCTGAGCTCACCAAAAAAACATGAAAAAACCTCAAGCCTATTTCCCTCAGGGATTTGGCTTGTATTTCCTTGTTGAGACAGGAGATTCATGAGTAGAAGAATAGCTGCCCATCTGTTAGGGAGGCAAAAGAGGTGAAATACATCAGGTTCTCTGATTTCCTTCACCCCCTCCAAGTTCTGCACATCCTGAGGAGAAACAAATTCAGTTTTCCTCTTGAAGCCCAATGAGGGCAAGAAGAAAGTGGAACAACCGAAAAACTTCTCAGCATATTAAAGAATAGTTGGAGGATAAAATGGGCCTGGGGGCATCACTGTGACTTTGAACAAAGCTGTGAAGCATTACTGGTCTCTTTTCGCAGAGGTCTGTGTAAACAGTTTCCAGTTGGGTGAATTTAGAGGTTTGCCTGGTCTGATCTGAGATTTCACTTCTGTTGTCCCCAGTGGCTCAGCGACACTCTCAGGCAATTGCAGTTGGGAGATTTTTCATGTCTCAGATTTGCCATCTGCCTTTGATAATAAAACGTGTGCAGCGGTTGATGAGATGTCGCAAGGAAACACAGAGAACACACTGGGCAAAATGCTGTGAGCTCTTTGCGTCTCACTTCTCAAGCCTGCAGCCAAGGAAAGCTGTGGAGCAGATGTAAGCCGAAAAGTGTGTGCGGGGATTTTGTACACAGAATAATTGAAAGCTAAATTCCAGTCTTCAGGTGTGAACCAGCCATGAGAAATGTAAGACACCTATACAATGTTTGTGGGAGTCTGTACCAAATCCATGTGTAAAATCTCTAAACAGAAAGATTAATGAAGACTTTATACAGAGTGCTGTTTTATCAGCAAGAAGATGTGGCAGAGTTCATGGTTTCTGCATGTGGTTTAGCTCAGAATATCCAGGTGGAGTTTGGGACGTCTCATCTATGGGTTCCTGGAGACGACAGTCACTGAGAAGTACTCTGTATCAAGCAAGCCTGGGAAGTGTGTGATTGCCACGTCTGGCTTTGAGTGAAGGTGGAAGAAAATCCACCAGCTCTAGCTCTTTGTCCCACCAAAGTGGGCCGGGTCCCTTTTCATCTTCCTTCATGTCCCTTTCTTGTTCTGTGGTTTCTATCAAAAAGCGTGCTTTTGGCCTTGGAGCAGGAGGAGTTGGAGAAAGGATTAGAAAAAGAACTGGGTTCCAGTTTCCATTCAAAGCTCCCTGATGAAGTCCCAAGTTTTCTGCTGTCTAATGAAATGTAAAAACTACAAGTCCATGTGTCACGCTACATAATAAGTGCTTTACTGTGTATGTAGCATACCCTCTTGGTTGTTTAAAAAGGTGGGTCAAAGAAAGTGTAAAGGGAATGTTTAGTTATTAATCAAATGCCTTGATGGTTACTAGGTGGCAAGAACTGATCTCTCTTTAGAAAAATAAGTTCTGAGAGTTCAACCAGGAAAGAGCACCTGATTTTAATTTTTTTAAATGAACCATGATTTGAATCAACACTGAAATCAGCAGCTTGAATTTCTGACTTAAATTATTTCACCTTGCTTTCCCCAAGCCACCTTCCTCATCCCCTCTATTCTCAGATGTCCTTTTTCACCTTCAAGCTCACGGACCTCCCAGCCCGTGCCTAGGCACTAGCTCGGTGCTGCTGCGGCTGTCTCTGTGGGGCATGGAGGCCAGAGGGATGCTGAGGGGCTGACAGGCCACAGAGGGCTGTGGGGAGGGTCACAGGCCCCCTCCCTTGTGCCTGGCAATTGGGGTCTCTGAGGCAGTACGTCAGGGAGCCAGGCACACTGGGGTTCTGGCTAGAAACCAGGTTTGGGGTAGCCTTGCTCCATCTCATCTGTCTTTGGTTGCAGGAGGTGCTCGTTCTTCTATATTTGGGCTTTGTACGCTGCAGAGGCTAGAGCTTTCAGAGGAAAATAGCACGTACTGAAGGGGATGTCAGTGCAGAGCAGCAGACAGTGTGTTTATGTAATAAATCCTGGTCCCTTCTCCCCTTGTTTGCCTGGCACGGTCGTTTCCAGAGGGACCCATAACTGTGAGAGGTACCTGCGTGTGCCATTGCTGCAGCACTCCAAAGTTATGAAACACTGAAGGGTGGCAGCAAGGTTTTACTGCAGAGCTGTTCTTACATAGTTATGATAGGCATTCATTTGCAGGGGAGGGGGTTTTCAGGAAAAACGGAAAGAAAAAACATGCCAGTTTCTTAAGAAAGAGGGAATGGCCTTATTTGTTTAGGGAGCAGAGATTTTTCTCAGAGCTGGGCCTCATTCATACATAGCAAGAATTTCCTTTGGTTTATGCAGAGCTAATTTTGGAGGACACTTCTCTAGTGATTAGTAACATTTTGTTAATATTTTGTTGTCCTATGTTAAAGCAAATATAGTTATTTTCTGCTGGGCAAAGAACTAAAAAGCAGCATTTTTCAAATAACCCAGTTCAGTGGGATAAAGGAAAATTTGCAGAACTCTCTTACCATTAGCAGGAACCTCTGACTGAAGCTGCACACTGGGAGGTATGCTGCTTCGTTACTCTTTCTTCTGTGCAAGGGCTAGCTGCTTCCAGCAGCAATAATGTGCTCCCTCTCTTCCTCCATCACTGAAGTGGGGATGGCTGTGCCCATTTCCCTGGAAGGTGAGGCAAAGCTCAGACCCTCTGGGCCAGCTCTTGCTCACCTGCTCTGCACCCCATCCAACCTACTGGCCAGATCTTGGTCAGAGCTCACCACGCTGGATCTTTGATTCACTTACTCAGCACACCTGACACCAGATGCTTGAATTTATTGCTTCACTGTTGAGGTTTGACATGCGGTATGGCCCTTCTCTTCCCTCTTTTTCTCTTTGAAAGCGTGTTTAGGAGAGGTAGATTTATTTTTCCCTTCCTGCAGCTCTTTAAATGCTAAGGGCTTCACGTAGAGTTATTAGTGTTCTCCTGTCCTGTAGGCTTTGGGAAGTGAGATTTTTTTTTTTTTTAGCACATAGGAAGATCAGACCTTCAGAGAGACTGCTGTGATGTGTTATGTGAAACACTTTGATTTCTTTTCTTGCAGAGCACATTATGGGTCATATTGCCCTGAACTGTTCTCCTTATACCCACCTGCTGTCTTGAGCTCGTTTCCTTACATTGAGAATGTATCTGGGAAAGAATTGACTCAGAAAATAGTTCACAGTGATGCAATCCTGTAAGACTTTAAAAAAGTAGGTAAAAGAGATATTTTAATATAGTTGTGCATTTTGGACACCTGAACCTGCACCTGTAGATGTTTTCTCACTGGTACGGGTAGATCTGTCCTTGCCATGCTTGTTTGCTCTATGCTTTTCTGAGCTCTCCGAGGAATCCTGGACACAGATGTCAGGAGGTGCGGTAGTGATTTATTGCGTGGAATGAAGTAATGGAGAGCCAGCAAAAGTTGTTTATAAAATGGCTCTCTAAGCACTGTTGGACTGTTCTTGTATTTGTGCAGTGTATTTCCCAGTATCTCATCTGCATGCTCAGCAGTCGATACTCAAGCTTATTTTTCAGTTCTTTATGAGTTCATGGGCTGCTAAAAGAAGCGTTGGACCAGTGTTCTACCTGATCATCTGCTTATGCAGTCATTGAGGAGAACTTTTAAATCATCTTTCTGTTCTATATTGTAAAATTCAGTGTTACTCTAGGCAAGCATCTTATTTTAATACAGTATGTCTCATTTTCAGAACAAAACCCATATGTAGCTCTGTTCCTTTCAGTAGAACCCTGTAATAACAGCCTGCTGGTGTTTCCCTGTACACATTAATTTTGCCTCAAAAGCCAATAAATATGTTTGATGCACACTTAATAATCTAAAGAAAAAGTGATTTTCTGCTGTGTTGTATTTCCTTTCATTAGATATTTCAAAGAGGATGTAACGTTGGTACTGTTCCCAGATGCTTCATGAAAACAAATACTAATACTAATACCTAATTATTGCGTTACAAACACTTTATTCTGTGTGGCTGTATATAAACTTGAACTGTATTGATTAGACCAGAGGCTCGGTCCTGATCTGAGAGGTATCACCCTTTCTGATCCCAGTTCTGTTTTTTTAAGCACACATATCATTGTTGTTATCATAATTTTGTGATACAGACAAAAGAAGTAGAATCATTGTTAAAAATGCATTCTTACCTATGACTTGGTCAAAACATTACTTGAGTTTCTAGAAGATGAAAGGTAGTGAATGAAATCATAAAGTCATCTGGTGTTTTTCTCTATGTTGTCATGTGTCATCATAGTAGTTTGAGGACTGGTAATGGGTTAATTTCCTAATTAATGTAAATTATTTCAAAGAGTGGGATTATAATCAACCTGGAAACCATTCATGGGAATGAAACGGAGTGCAAGCCAAAGTGTTCAGACACAGAAAACACTGTATATCGACGCACATCCAAGAAAAAGTAAAATCAAACCAACCGTCACATTTTCCCAGTGACACAGAAACATGGCACATCCAGCAATGAGCTGCCTTGTCTGAGGACCTATGGTGACCAGGCAGCCTCCAGGCATCGGACACATGGTACTGAGTGTTCAAAGTATGCTGCTAGTGATCCTTCTTCCTGTTTGCTGTTGCTGACTGAAGGTAAAATGTTGTACTATTTGATTTAAGAATAATTTACAGTGGTGTATTCTGGTTGATACCAATGCACCATGTAGTGCATTTTCCCATGAAATTCAGAGCATGCATTTTATGGAGTATAGGACTCATTAAAACCAAGGAATTGTCAGTAAAGAAACAGTGCTTCTCACACAAAATAGTAAAATGGGCTTTTGATGCATATGAATTAATATATAGGCTTGGTTGCTACCAACTGAGCCTTATAAATGCAAATTAGGAACCATTTCTTACTAATGCTAGCTAATGTACCATCTAGACATGTTTGGACACTAGAAATGTTCATATTTTGCATTCTGTTGTAAATCTGTTTCTTGACAACCTGGTAAAATACAAAATAATAGAGACATAAAAATGTAGTTAATGTTCATTGGCAACATATTTCTACATACGTTATTGTTACAACTGAATTAACTTATGTGAAAAATAAGGCGAACCTTCAACTGCATTTAAATTATTACTTGTCATAGAGTATATGTGTTAAATAGTCTAATGGCACTTTCAGTAAAATCTATACTGTCCCCTTCTCCAGTGGATTGGCTGCAATGATAATTAACCAAGAGAAGAAAAAAGCCATAATATTGTCTGCTTGAAAGCTAGGCAAAGAAAAAAGGTAAAAGACTTTGAATTCACTAGTTGCAACTTTTTGGTTGCTTCTTTGGAAACCATGTTGTTATCAATGAAGGGATTCTCTGAAAATGTTGTGAATAATCAATTCCTGTTTACCCTTTTATAAACCCACAAGCAATGAAAATTATTTCTTTTAATGAAAAAGAAAAAATGAGATGGTATAATACCCCATTAAAAGAGGCTAGTAAGTGCTATAGCGCAATTATAAACTACTCTTTTTATGATCAATAATAATGGGGTTTTTTATTCTTGAGACATGGCTGTCATTGCTTTGGCTGAAATGTGTGTTGGGATTATGTGGCAGAAAGCTGTCTTGGTATTAAAACACAATTTACTGTGAAAAAAATTGCTTGGTGAATTGAGGTGACAAATTTTGTCCCTGGTGATTTCTGCTCTCTATCTTGTCCGACTGAGTTCACCCGGATCCAGGGGACGGGTGAGGACCGGATGCAGCTCACGAATGGGAGCCTGGGGACCTGCTGGGCTCTCCTCAGGGTTGTGCTGGGTCTTAGGATCAGTTATTTGTGCGCTATGTTGTTGATTGTTTGTGCTGTGGTAGTAGTTGGACACTGAGTTTTGTTGCTAAGGTCTTGGTTTTTCTAAGTGTGTGTTAGCAACCCGGGATCCTCCAAATGGCTGGTGCAAGCTATCTGAAGCCCAGCTAACAACTGAGTTACGCTGTCCCACAGTCTCTGGCTTACATTGCTTGTGTGTTTTGTTCATACACTTGCAAACTGAGTAAATAGTCCAGAAATTTCAATGGAAGTTGCAAAAACTCTGTAGTTTTCAAGGCTTCTCAGTAGAGCAGGCAAAACCGTGTTTTCCTGCCCTAGTCTGAGGGCTGGAATTGGAAGTGGGACAGGGAAGACGTGACCCAGGGAGAGGTCTGAAAAACTGGGTCGCTGACTCATGCTCCCTGGGGTGGCCAGAGGGAGCCAGGAGGGCTGTGACTGTTCTCCAGCCCTCGGAGCAACCTGTGCTTGTCCACTTCATTTAGGCCAGGAGCTGCCCTTAATAAGGCGGTGGGAACAATCTGTCCCCCATTAAAGTTTCATCTCAGTTGCTACTAGCTGTGGAGTGACTTAACCCAGGCAGCTTCTGGAAAGATGCTCATCTTTCCCCCCCAATGTTTTTTAGCACCAGTCATAGGACTGTTATTTGGGTGTTGTTTGTGTGTGTACCCAGTCTCTTTGGATTGTTCCCCTGTTCTCTGTTTGTTTTCCACCTTTTCAGGTTGAAGCATCTTTTCTTAATGGTATGTATTATTTTGCTGAGATGCAGAACACACCGTAGGAGGTTTAGGACACCAGAAGTGCCTGATGGCAAATCTTTGTGCTGCTGCAGGATGGTAGCACTGCAGTGGTGGATGCTGGCTGATATGTAGTGTTGCTGCCCACAGCCAGGAAAAAGAGCATCCAAAAGGTGATAAAAATGTTCTGCTTTTCTCAAGCGGATTACCTGAAGATCTGGAAGTGATCCCTCTGTCTAAGTTCCTTTTATATTAGAGATGTTATCTTCCCAGGGCTTGCATTCAAATCTTAACTCATGTGACATAATTACAGATGACAATTATTCTATTCATACCTCCCATCTCTGAGCATGTGAATACTTCAGCCCAGTTAAAGATGTTTCAGGTATTTTTCTCCTTCCAAATGGTGTTAGTAATGCACTTCAATGAGCAAAGTTTCCCAGTGTTGCTGCATAGGGATTTATGCAGGTTGTTGGGGTTTTTTTTCTTTTTTTTTTTTTTTTTTTGGGTCCTCTTGTTGCTTTCATGACTCTATATGAAATGGCTTACAAAGGAGACCAGGTGCAAAGTATCCATAGACAGCACGTGGAGTTTAGGCTCACAAATCCACAGGGAAATGTTCTGTTATCCTCTGTTAGCATAGCAGTTTCGCAGCTGATGTAAAGTAACACAAGGATTCAGATAACAATCAGATTCACAGATGCTGTTTCTAGAAAAACAAGTTGCAAAGGACTCTTGAAGATGTTAACCTTACACTGTATTTGCCTGTAATGCAATTTTGAAACTGGAGCAAAGAGAATAGCAGGGTGAGCTATTAAAATTCAGCTTTACAACTGGCAGGAAAGGTAGCAGGAGCTGGCTTCCACAGGCACTTGTTTCTACTGTCTTTTGTTCTTCTTAATGTTTTACTTAATTAAAGAGCACAAATCTAACCTGAAAATGTCTGTACAAGTACAGCATACTTCTCTTTCCTAAGTTTATCTGCAGTAATGTTAAGATGTCAGATTTTTCTTTCTGTATTATCTTTTTGCAGGTGGCTGTTTTAGCTAATAAATATAATGAAGGCAGCTAGGCAGCTGTGTATTTCAGTTTTCAGATGGTGCTGGGCGTGATTAGCATAGACTGCTAGGGAGACAGGCGGTAAGGATTAAACAACATGCTCAGATCACTTTCAGGCTCTTCCTCAGAGCCCTGTTTATTAATTCAAACAACAACCCCCCCTCACAAGGCAACACAAAATGAATTGTCTTTCCTCAACCAACACAGCTGCTGGCTGCCTCACTCGCTTGACTGCCTGGGGCTGATTTCAGGAGTCACCTTCCCCTGCTGACCCTGCAAGTGAGTCCCTTACGAAGTAGGAAAGACCTGGCTCCACACCTGGGACAGGCTGGAAGAAGGGTTGCTGGGTTTTAAAAGGCACACCATGACAATATACAATTAATATGATTATATTGCTATGTAAATAATCTCTAATTAGACAGCTGTGTGGTTGAGAACTATTCAGAAGGAGTTATGGAGTTCCTGTGTCTTCTTCCTGGACCAGGAAAAGCATTTCCAGCCATTTCATGGAAGGACAGCTCTGCACCCAGCTTAGGCAGTAAACTATGTCCCTGATAGAAGGCTATGTCTGTGTCTTGTTGAGTTTTCTTTTTCATGCTAAAGTTGGTTCTGTTGTAAATCTACTGCTTTCTGTAGATGAATATAATGAATTTGGTCAGTGAATGTTATCATGACCATGTCCCTTTAACAAATATAACAATGTATAACTAGGCCTCTAGTAATTAATTAGTTGGACTCTCTTACTAATTAATTACCTGAGGATATTTAGAGTCTGTTCAGCAGGAGGAGAACTGGCATTATTATTATTAAAAAAAAAGTGTCTGTAGAAATGTTCCCAGTGTAAAGTGTGTTATCATAACGCTGCGTTTCAAGAACAAATGTTAATACAATTTTTCTCTTGAAATAATTTAATTCCAGCCCTTCTGGCTCATAGAAGTAATGCATTTACTCCGAGCAAATATTCCAAAGTCTTCCATAATGAAATTGTAGAAGTTAGAGGTGAAAACTGTGTGCTTATTCCTGCAACCTAGTTCCTTTCCCTTGTAGGATTGGTTCCTCTAGAATATATGCTGGTTTTTCTTACTGCAGAAGAGCTTTCCTCTGGATATTGCACACAGTGCATTAAAATCTGGCACTACTGAAATGAGAGCTTTGATTTTATTGAGTGATGATTTCATATAGCAGATAATCAACTCGAATGTTAAGCATGGCAAGCAAAAATTTGGGAATTCTCCTTGCTCTGGCTTAGAGATGCAGTGGGATGGGGGATCAGATCTTCCCAGTGGAAATTCAGGCAGGCATATAAGTTCAGAAGCACCATGTTCTGTCTGTGTGTGTCCTGCTGCCCTAACACCCATGGCAATAAGTCGATCATCTGACCAGTAAGATCTGCTGTTGATATGGGTGATTAGGGAAAAAAAAACAATAATTGCTTAACATTCAACAGGCCTATCTTCTAGATGAACAAGGGAATATAGTATCTCTCCAATTATTATTCCTGATGTCTATTGTAGCTGTACTTTCAGGCCTTGTCTTGTCAGCTTGACTTGGCTCTCCCAAAGGCTGGGATCATGAGGAAGGTCTGAGCCTCACCCAAGCGGTGCCTTAATGAGTTACAGTGACACAAGCTAGCAGGGAAGTGGAAGGGAGGGTACAGGAGAGTATGGAAGGGAAGAGATAAACAGTATGGATGAAATAGTAATTAACTGTTGTTTAGTCTAATAAAAGCCAAGCTACTGGAGAGGCTGGGGCAGGTGCTGCTCGAGTCCTTCCTGGGGAGCTGCCCTATGTGCAGCTGGGGAGCTTGTGTTGGGGGCTCAGAGAGGGCTGGAGCAAGGTAGCAGGATTACAATTTAGCACCACTACAGTCTGTGGGTGCTTTGCACCTTGGTCTAACAAAGCTTGCAACAGTGTTCTTGTGTAGCTTCTTCGTCAGTTGCTATACAATCCCAAAAGAGTTTTTGTTTTCTTGTTTAAGTGCATAGTGCCACAAACCCTGATTTTCATGGGTGAAATGCCACCTGCTGTCACTCCGTTAGCTCCCATATACAGACAGCGGCTCTGACCGTGGCTGTACGGTTAGTGGGTCTTCACATGAGGTCATCCACATATTCTAAAGGTTAAAGGGAAATTTTTCTAGGTCATTCAAGCATTTACTTGTTGGTTTGAATGTATCTGCCTGGACAGCAGCAATTAGTATCATCTTTCTGAGAAGCAGGAGTGATCTTACCAAATTTTGGGAGGAGGTTAATGGTAATGCAAGTTATTTGTATGGCTTCGCATTGAAGAATTTCAATTTGCAGCATGAATAGTTCAATTTCTATTTAGGGTGCAATTCCAGAGGAAGTATAATTACAGCTAAGGGGTGTCACAGAACTGGTGAAGCATTAGGTTAGGAAAACACAGGAGATATCTTGTGAAAACATTTTAGGGTTATGCCTTGCTAAATACAGAGGAGGCATAACTAAGTGAGAAACAACTTACGGCTCGGTTGGGTCATTTCACCTTTTAAAAGTATGAATGAATAAATAATGCTACTCTTAGCTTTAACTTGATTTTTGAAATATCCACCTCTGTTAGAGCCAGCATATATATGCGATTCTCTAAACTTCCAAAATATAGTTAGCGGCACCTAAATCAGAATTTCTTTTAAATCTGTCACGTTTGAGCTATTTTTGTTAATAAGAAGATTATTCAGTACTATCTCAAAGCATACATAAATCTGCTTAGTGGCAGAACTTATAATTCATTTGAAGTGGATACAATTGATATTAATTTAATATGGACAGAATTTTTTCACCTTTCCCATTTGTTTTCTCTTGCACAGTATGAATACTTCATAGTGACCATGATCGTCCCCTGTACACACCTGTTCAATCATACTTTCTCTTTTTTTAATCCACTCATTTACAGCAATATCTGCTTTTAGCAAAATATTGAGATGCAATCAGACAAAGCTGTCACATTGCTCAGTGTCTGAAGCAAGCTGCTGATTACTGTTGCCACTGTTAGCTGAATTACACTATTAAAGGCTTTTATGAAGTATTTGCGTTGCTTGCTCATACAAATATCAAATCATGGCTACGCCATGGTGAAAAAGGAAATAATGCTCATCTCGTGACACATTTCTTCCAAGACAAGACTGCAACAATAATCTGTGGAAAACATCTATATACAGAACACATTTGACAGTGTCTTTTGGTTTGTTAATTGCTAAATTGTTTAAACAGCCCTCTCTATTGCATCCAGCTTGTCATAGTCCTCTCAGCACCAAAGACAGAGTTGATGGGGCTAAAACCATCAGCCGTGGTTTCATGAGCCATGTCCCATGAGCACATACATGACTTTGAGCTCTGCCCTGATGTGCTTAAGCATCTTGTCAAATTGGGGCCAATAAGAAAAATGAAGCAACTGAGCTGCTTAGCTGTGAAGAAAACAGATCAGCCAAGTGCCAAGTATCTTGGAAGTAACTTGCCCAAGAAAGGCATCATGGCATTATAACTGTGCATCTGTTTAGTATCTGTTGGGTGTTAGATACTGCTGTTTCTTAGAGGCCAGGTGTTATGCTGTGGAGTCCCAGCACCAGTGGTCTGAGGTGGTCCAGGGTATTTCCCCATCAGTCTTGTATGATCATCTCTCTCATGACTTTCTGCAGCTTCTTCAGGACAGGGCTGGGCCTGATCAGTGTCTGGGGGAAGAGTTACAGACAGAGAAATGTGTTTGGCATTTGGACCTGGTGTTGCTGTGGAGGTAATAGCCTACTGTAGTAGTAGTGTGTGTTAGGTTAGAGGGTGGGCATATCAGTATCTCTGTGGTACAACCACCCTGCACACTGCTGCTGCACTGGAGGGAAGGGGGAGGAAATCGGAAAACAGATATGAAATAGGAAACAGTGAGAATAATGGATTGTGTTATTGCAGAAAGTTGATCCGTGGGGTAATGAGCCTACCATTCTGAAGTGCTTTTTAGCACTGGATAATTCGTGTGGAAGACAGTGCATAGAGACATGCCAGCCTTTGCAGATAATCCTCATGTTAAGGTTAGTGCCAACGGTGTCTGTGACAAGATGGACCAAGAAGTGGTTCAGCCCTGCCTGAATGCTCAAGTAAACTCCTCGTACTACTTGCTTAGAAAATACTGTCTTTAGAGAGGTGTCAAGTGAGGGAGCAATTCCAGAGAAATCACACAAAGCTGGGAGGCTTTCTACCTGAGGCAGAGGAAGAAGGGCCTTGGTTTAGCTTATGAAGTGATGACACCCTGGAGCTCTCCTTGTTCTTAGCTGTAGCTGGAAACATCATGTAAATGAAAATAATTGCAAATGGCCAGGAAACCTGTGTGGTGCTGAGGCACATCTGCTTGCTTCCTCTCTTGCTTTGGTATTGTTGTATCGTTTCTTGCATTCCTTTGTATCAGTTCTGCTACTAATACAAAAGAAAAGATCTCATTGTTTTAACAAGAGCCATTTACTACAAGCTTGATGACAAAGCCCTTCAGCAGGCAGGCACTCTGCAGAGCACAGAAATATGTTGCTGCGGGTTCATCCACAGCAGCAGGGAACGCCACAGCAGTACGGCCGAGGTGTTTAGGAGAGTTTCTGTATTTATGTTTCATTGCTCAGAGGAGTCTTTCCCAGCTGAGAGAATTTGCCCTGTGTTCAGTAAGTCTGATTCACCTGGGATAAATGGATGGGGGACAAGGTTCAGTGCCTCTCAGACATAATGTTGAGTGGCTTCCTGAGGTCTGCTTTGCTGCTGTGGCTAGCTCTGTACAGAGCACAGGTGCTGGGAAGAAAACTTTGACTGCTGAAGCTGCTGATTTTCCTGCCTTGATTGTCTCTGTTCCTGGGCTGCTTGTGGTGCAGGAGGCTTTTTGCCCTCCTCTGCTTTTCTTTCCTAGCTGTCCTCATTTCTAACAGGGCTGGTGCACCTCTTCTCTTCCATGGGAGGTGCTGGTGGTGGGGGTGGGCAGCTGGCTCAGAGGAGGTGGCCTTGGCACAGGCTGTGCAAGCTGGGCTGTGAGCTGACCTCAAAATAGCTGCATGTGGGAAAAGATGCCAGAGGCACGCTGGGATGGGCTTCCCAGCACAGCTCACCCAGGGTGTCCCTCCTTACAGGTTGCTTAAGTATCCCCTGGACTCTGTGCTCTTTGCGCTTTCTGCGGGAGGGCAGGACAGAGTGCGGGCATGCCCGATCTGCCTCTGGGCACTGTGCTGGAGGTGGGAACAGTCGTTTTAGCGGTGACAGAAACAATCTGGTTGGTGACCTTTTGCCTTGCTGGCTGTAAATTTGTGATCCTATCTGTGCCTGGGCATGGATTGGTCTTGTCTGGAGTGGCAACATATATGAAGAGTAACTGCATAAAGTAGAGCTGTAAGAAATGGTACAAAACCATAATCCTTGGAGTGACCTGCTGTCGCCCCTTGGCACCTTTCTAAAAACTGTCTCTGTGTTACAGTAATACACTTGGGAGAAAATTGTCTGCCTTGTCTTCTGTGCTTTATTGCTTGTAAATGTCATTCTGAAATACTTACTGGTGCATTTCTATTATTTAATAGCCATTTAATAAGATGGGATAAAGATTTTACATTTTGGCTTTTGCTTTCAATTTAACAGGCACCGTTCGGTGCAGTAATGGCTCTGGTAATCAGTTTTCAGTGCTGTGTGACTGAAAGTCTAGTGAGTGTGTCCGCTTTTGGCCAGCCATAATCTGAAGTCATAAACATTACTTCCCCTACACTTGAAGAAATTGCCTTTGTGTTTCTCGCTTTAATTTGTGCCTGTTATAAAAGTGGGACTGTCAAGGAACTCTGTTGTCAGAGAGGACAAACAGATGCCTAGAGTAATTTAATACTTGATTCTTTTTGCAAGCTTTTTGACGTAATTATTTATCCTATACTTTAATACTACCTCTTTTCATTCTTACTACTTTGTATGTTTTGCCTGATAAATATTTATAATAGAGTTGAGAGAAATTCAAACTAGAGCCAAGTTTTAACTTTTATGCTCTAATGAGAGCTGAAAATATGACAAAAAATTCAACTGACCTGGAAGCAAATATAAAGAGTGTATGGAATAACATAGTTGCATTCTCGATGCAGGATAGTCCTTGAT
Source organism: Fregata magnificens (assembly GCA_013389945.1). NCBI lineage: Eukaryota > Metazoa > Chordata > Aves > Suliformes > Fregatidae > Fregata > Fregata magnificens. The sequence continues at coordinate 193,047 of WAAD01004384.1, forward strand.
GGATTTGTGTTTCCCTGTGAAATGTGTTAGAGCGCTGAGCTCACTTGAGGAAGGATTTGTGTGTCCTAGCCTGGAGCAAGAGACACAGAAGTGATGTCCTGGGTTCTGCTTTAGGATCTGCACAATACCACGACACCTGTATTGTGTGTGTAGCTTTACCTCTCTGCCTCTGTTTCCCCACCCATCTCACCTATTTGGTGATGATTAAAGCTGAATGAAATGTTCTTACAAAAAAATCTGTAAAAATTGAATATACTTGATTTGGCTAAATATTGAGTAATTTCACTCCAGTCAGTCTATATCAGCCCATTTCTTTCTGCCAGTTTCAATTAATCTGTTGCTGAAATTGTTGACAGCATGTGAATGTCTCTGCTGCCTCCTGTCTCTCCACTTAGCACATGAGAGGGTGATGGGCTAAAGACTCTTGTCATTCCCTTCTGATGTGGTTTGGCAACAGATGGCAACAGGTCTTTGAGGAGAACTCTGTTGTTGCTACTTCCAGCATCAACATAATATTTCAGTGCCGCCTGGGAGGGGGATGTGACATGAACCTGAACTGGCTTCTGGCCTCAAACATTCTTTTATCAATTAGCAAAACCGCTGACGGATTTGGCACAGCCTTGGGAGTGCCTCTGTGTCCTGCAGGATGTGATCTGCTGTGCATGCTGATGATGATCTGCTCTGTGCAGAAAGTTGGGGGATAGCTAAGTTGAATTTACAGTAGATATTTTTTTTTCCTGTTGGGTACACTGTCTTTTTTTTATTCTAAAAAGGATAGAATACAAAGCCTGATGCTTTCAGGAAGCACAATTATGCATAGTATATTAGGTAAACATTACACTTAAAAGCCAACAATGTCAAAACTTCATCCAGGCAAGATTTCCCAAGGAGTATCTTCAGTTCAGTGCCACGTAAGTGCTCGTTGGTAACCAACCGATGTGCCGGGGAGTGCTGGTTTAATTAATGTGATCAGTATTTCAGTGTGGTTGTTGTTGTTAAATGGAGCAAGAGCTAATGCTGGGGCTAGCTAGGACATGGCTTCCCAGGCGTGCTGGTGACTCACTTTCCCTGCCACCGACCTAGCCGTGCTTGCCATTCTTGCTGCAGCACCTGTCCTGAGCCTCAAGATGAATAAATCATGTGTGATTTCATCGAAGGAGAGACTGGAGCAGTGCACAATGCCAGGCTGAGGGTTAGCAGCTGGGGTCACGTTCTCGTAAGTAGGCAGGAGGGATGAAAGGGCAAGGAGGAGTTGCCATATTAAAATAAAGGCTCAGGGAGTGCTGAGATGAGGCGTACTGAAGCTTAGCTAAATGCAACTGCTAGAGCTCTGATATGTCAGTATTTGCTTTGCACAACTCTGGCTTATGGGTGTCAGCCAGGTCCAACTGGTGAGAAACCCCCAGCGCATCAAGAGCAGTCAGCCTGGCTGTGAAGGCGCTGGAAACAATCCCATCAGTGCTCAGGCTCACGTTTTAACATGGATTTAGATCCTCAGTTTGGTTTTGGTGCCTTTTTTCTCTTTTTTTTTTTTTCTTTCTCAAAAACAGTACCTGGCTGACAGCAATAGTTTTGGCCTTCATCTTCATCATCCTCATCTTGAGGACACATTCATGTTCACCAGTCTTAGTCATGTCTGCTCATATTTCTTGTAGCTCTTAAATACCTTCAACAGCCCCTGATAGGAAGTATGCTTTGGTATTTTGACCATCTTCATTCTCCTGTTCACCATATGCTGGGACAGATTTATGAAGGATTACATCTGCATAATCACCAACCTGTTTTATGGCATCAGCTGTTCCAGCTGGCAGCGCCAGGTGCTTTCCCCAGTCTTCCTGCTTTTTCCATTTTAGTTTTGATCACTGCCCACAAAACAAACGGTCCTCCTATAGCTGCCTAAATGGCTGCCATTTTCTTATTACCGTATGGCTCATCTTTCAGTGCTTCATACGCTGTTCTGGTATTGCCTAGCCAATAAGCTTTGCTGCTTTTCGTTTCTCACAGACGCAGGGCTGTTTGCACTGTTTGGGGATATGGTTTGAGCAACTTCTGACGAGGCAAGGTGATCTCGGCATTGTGTCCTTCCCTGAGACCTCTACACATGCTTCATCTTCACATAAATAATCCTTCAATCTTATCAGTCCATACTTCTGCTTAGTGAAATGGGATGGAACTTGTCCAGGAGTAGCCGGAAAAGGTGGTTTTACTAATTAAATTAACATTTCTGTCTTCAGAAGAAAATAACGCGTTGACAACCTGTTGGCTGTCCCTTTCTAGAAAGAAACTTTTATTAATGTCAGGGTGGTGTCCCTATTAGGGATTGCAATACTAGTCTCACTTGAATTTGTATCACAGACCTTGTTGTGTTTCAGAATTGTTTTTGTGTTTTTTCTTTGTTTAGAACAGCCATCTGGGACCTACTGTGTTATTTACCATAGAGATAATACACAGTGATACATTTTAAACTGCTTTTTAATGTGTTTTCTGGCAAATTGTGTCTGTTGCTGTGCTAGGTGTGAAATCATCTTAAGGGGGACAAGTGATATTGGCATTTGTGCAGGCTTGTTGATTCTAACGAACATTTGCATTAGATTAGAACAGTAAATGTTGTCTTCAGCGAAGAAACGCTTTGCATTTTCTCAATGGTATTCTAAAATGGAGTATTGCTAGTTTGAATGAGTCAGCTGAAATTACAGAAAATGTTTCCTTTAAAATATCATCTGAATAGAAACAGCTGTCATATCACACAGAACCTGAAACAAAGCACAGCACAAAACTTGGTTGGCATGTAATAACCCTAGTATTAGAATCTATAATGTTTTAATTTCTTCCTTGGGATATCTTTTGTGCACTTAGAATACTGTATTTGCATGTGAATGGAAAATGCTAAATTATATTCCTAGGTTCATGCAAAGAAGCTAATTTCTAACACTATCGATAGAGGAACTTCTTCATTTTTATTTCTAGCATCATTGTATCAGACTAAACCTCCTCTTATTGCCATCAGTGTGTTTGTCAGCTGAAGTTCTGAGATCATCTAAATATTTTATGAGGTTCAATGAACAGTGAAAATAATCTTGCTAAGACCTGTCTTACTAGTAGATGAATCAGTACAATAGTTTCTCTTTCTTATAGGAAGTTATTGGTAGTCAACTTAGTTTATGCTGCTGCTATTATTATTATTATTATTATTACACTCTAATATCTTTCTGTTTACTTTTGGAACCACCATCTGCAGCTCCATTAATACCAGTTCGCTTTAATCCGGTGAAAATGCCCTGACAAATTTTGAAAAGATACACATATTTTAGTTTTGTTTAGCAGACAAATGGAAAAAAACCAAACAGAAATAGTATCCTATATTGGTCCAATTTGATGCTATGGCGTAATATGAAATATAATTTTTGGAAGGGCAATCAAAATGAAATCTTGAGTGTGTTTGAAATCAAAATGATCTGGAGGCATGGCAAACAAAAGGTATTCTATTTATTGCAAAGAAGTTTCACATAGAAGGAAGATAAGAGTGACTGGGTAAACAAGTAGCTTTTAGATAGCAGATGAAACTGTCCATCCAGCTACTGCTTTCATTTTACAGAAAATATTGTACGTCTATTCTCTGAGCTATATTATCCATTTCACAGAGTGAAGCAGCAGACTGACTTTTTCACCTCTCCTGCTGGCTATGTAAAATAGCAGCTACTGTATTTAGTCAAATTGTCACTTTAGATTAAATATTTCTAGAAACTCAGCACAGAAATATAATCAACACACTGAAAGCCTTTCTTGAAAGGAGAGAGAAGGATAATGGTAAAAAATGAGTGGAATATTCAGAGCAACTCTTACTTTATAATATTTAGGGCTGGCACAGAATATAGATGAAGAGGATCATAATCTGCTGCTGCTCTTGCTGGACGTCTCACTTTGCTTAAAAGGAGGACCTGTCTGGGTCTTAAACTTGCTCATGGTGTGTTGCACTAAAGGCAGTTTGCCTCTAATATTTTAAGTTAAACTCTTTTCTTTGCTATCCCCTTCCCCAGTGTCATGGGGATTTCCAAATTCAAAACTGAGGGTAAAACACAACCTAAAGAAAGATGCTGGAGTGCAGATTAGCTGCTGTGGCTAGCTCATTACTGTGGGCTCATTGTCATTAAACAAGCTCAGAAAAACATGCTTTGAAGCCTGGCTAGATCTTTTAGCACTAAAGCGACAGGGCTTTGCCGAGGCTTATTAAGTAGTCGGGGTGAGCTGCGTGCTTCTGAACTTAGTGTGCAAATTAGAGACCTCAGTTTGGGGTTAAAAGGATGAAGAAGGTGAAAAAAATCTGAGAAATAATGTGGAGATGCGTTAAGACTTTCCCTTGGTTTTGACTTACTCCATTATACCTGTGTGTTGTAGAGACTGCGATCATCAGGTAACCTGATATAGTGCATTGATTCAAGTTACAGTCAATACTAAAAAAAAAAAAAAAAAGATGAATCAAAGATGGAGGGGAAGCCTTTCACTATTGACTGTCTTTTGTCTGATGGCCTAACTATCAGAGTCAATTCTGGAAACAGTTTAATTTCCTTTGCCCTGTAGGTGTTCTTTTATTTAAATAAAGTAGTGTAACAGGAATTGTGTCAAGACTAGTAAAGGCTTCCCAAGTACTTTTTGTCCTGTGTCTCAAAGATTTTTGCACAAAATTTTATATAAAAGTGTGTGTGTATATATAAAAAAAATAAAACCATACTCATCTGGGCCTTTGCAGTAGCACTAAGATGCCCTCTTTGTCACCAACTATCTGAAATAGAGGGAGAAATATACCCAGATGGAGATGCGTAACACAAGGACTGGGAGTGCGTTCTATGCAGGAAAAGATTGAAATTAATCATGTTCATATTAGTGTTAACAATTTGGGGGATCTTTCCAGACACAGGGATCCTCAGTCATCTAACGACTAGACAGAAAGGAGTGCCAGAAAAACCCAGCGTAGCATAATTTAACTCCACTGAGGGAAAGGAAATGAAAGTATAAGCACCAGCTCATTTGTCCTCAGTGTCCAATAGCATAGCTATTTCTGAAAGACATGAGAATCATAATATTGCTACGTGTAGTAATAGTAGGGCACAAAATGGTGAAGCCTGGTTGTGGCATCTTTGAGTTCCCGTCAAATTGCTAGTGTTACTCTAATGCCCGTTTTCATGACTGGGCTTTGTTGTTAGCCAGTGGCTTGCTTGCTTTGCACTGTGTGAGAAACTTTCTCTTAAAATTAAGTGACACCTGGCTTGTTTTTTTCTCCTTGGTCAAGGATTTCAATACTTTTCATACTGAGTATTTTGGTACTTCTTAATCAATTAAAACTCCCCTTCTGTATCTAATAATCTACCGTCCTGCCCTTTCACTCTACTACACAAACATTATAGATCTAGGAGACTTTAAAGCTTTTATATTACTTCCCTTACACTCTTCTTGAACTTGCCTAGAGGATTGATTTTTTTAAAAATATTCTTCCCAGTCCATGACCTCTCCTGACAGTACCAGCCCAAGGCACATTGCTTGCTGTTGAGTTATAACACTCTAGGCTGGAGCGTGCTTCTCGTGCTTTTGCTGCTGAAGCTGTCATTAAAGAAAGGGTAGTTTGTGCCTGGTGTGCCAAAATGATGCATTTGAATCTGAAATCAGGGGGGCTGCAGTAAGCGGAGAAACTTGCGTCTCCTTTGGCTTAAATATTTATTTCAAATTTCTTGCAAAAACACAGAATAGTTAGTGGGTCAGGGCTGCAGAGCAATAACCATGTTTGTTGAATAAAGGGTTGCGGTTTGATCAAAAACAGTCATAACAATTAAAATCAAGATAACAGCTTCATTTCTCAAACACCTTCTAGGCAGATGGATCCTCAAGCCCATGGCAAAACTATACGGTGTAAAAAAGAATTGTTTTATCTTCACTGACTTCCTGTTGCCTCAGGGACATGACACAGCAGTTGTTTCAACTGAGTATGTGTTAAGCATTGCTATGCTGTAGGGAGGTTTTATCTGATGGTATTTTTTCATCTGTGTGAAAGGCCTCAGTACTACAAGAAGCAGATTGATCTTGCCTCAGCCCTCACTTGGGAAGAGAGCATCCTCCTCCCCCTTCTTCTCGTGGCATTGTCTCTTAGCTGGCAATATACCTGTATCTATCACTCTCCTCATTCCCCTTGCAGTCTGGCGTGTTGATTTGTGCAGGTGCTAATCTATACATGTGGAGACAATATATGTTGGACAGAAGAATGGTCTATATCAACTAACAAAAATCTCTTCAGTTCACAATGGCATTTTTTCACTGATGTAACACTTATCTACAACTAAGAAAAAATAAACTACAGAGAAACTGCAGTTTCTCAATGGGGGGAAGGTTAGGTTCAGACAATTAGTTTATATTGCATTTAAACAATATTTAAAGTAACCAAAAGTGGTATTAGATCACTTGCGCTAAGTTCTTAGCAGAAAAAAATAAAAATATGTACAAATGAAGGGGAATTTGTGCTCAAGTGGCATTCACTACAGGGATGCTATTGTCATCTGCCATATCCTATTGTTATACAAAAGATAGCACCCTTCATCAAAAAATATGATCTTTTCATGGATACTGTGATTACGAATCAGGTGTATATTAAGGAGAAGACAGGAGTAGATGTATCAGCAGAGAGGGGTTTTCATATGCTCAGATCGGGAATTTATAAATCTTTATTGTAATAATGGCTGGTGTTTCAGGTTTGTGCTCAACCGCCATGAAACACAACAGACATATGGGGTCCATCTAGTACTTGTCAGAACCACAGTGGGAAAACAGGACTAAATGCTAGTGGATCACCAGTTTATGTATCAGGACAGAGTGGCTTCAGGCAGCACTGCAGTTTGTGCTAAATGGAGAAGTGAAACCAGGTATAACCCACTTGTAGGTGACGAGAACTTCCTAGTTTAGAACCATGCGCTTGAACACATGATCTGTACATGAGACAGACATGGGTATTTGTTCATCCAAAAATTAATAAGACGTCCGTATTGAACAATATCACCCACCCTAAAATAACTCTATCTTCAGTCAAAGCCAGCTGTCTCCTCACTTCTGAAAAGTTAAGAACACCTTATCTTGATCATTTTATTTCAGGTTTATTTTTTATTTCCATGTGTTTCAGACACTTACGCTCAAGGGCTTAAACTGAGCTGGAAACTCTTCTGTACAAACTAATAAATTATAGGCATTGTTAGTGTCCCTTCACTGACCTCAATAGTGATCATGTGGGCACATTTGCTGGTCAAGTTACAAGTGTTGTAATTCACATACTTTGTGAATTAATTCAGCTTTGATAAGCAGAAATTGCTAAATGGTTTCAAATTATGGGTGGAAGTTTTATGAGGCAAGAGCTTTTTCCCCCGAGAGATGAGACCAGTTAACAAGCTATCCGGTCTTCTTAAAGAAAAAGTATGTAAAGCCTGGTAGGCCATAGAAGATTTTGCATTCACAAAATCAACCATCATTGTCTAATTTTTACATCAGAGCCACAATGTGGTAAGCATGTTTCAAAAACTATATCATGTCATACATAGAATAAATTATATATATANGCTTGCCATTATATTGATTTGTTACTTGCACACCAGATAAATCAGTCTTTTTATAATAAGGATTTGAAAAAGCAGTCCTGAGTTTAATATGTTGATACCATACAAATGACTGGTTTACGTCTATAATTTTTGGTGTTTATGTGGCTTCAGATAACATACAACTTCTTGTATAGTCTCCAGTTGCAATGTAATAGGTTTTGTAGCTGTAACAGCTTGCAGTTGTGTACACTACTGATTTTAGTTAACAAAAGTCTCATTACTACCTTTTCCTATAAGAGATTGTTGGACATAGCCAGAATTTTGTGATTAGGTGCACATATTTTTATAATGGATTCCGTTACAGAGAACAATTTACCATGCTGCCATGCAAATCCTGTGGATTCAATCAGTGCTCTCCAGCAGTGTCCAGCACCAGAACAGTTTATTAGAAATGGGGGTAGGCTGATTTTGGTACTTGCTAGAAATTAAATGGGGCACTGTCTTTGAACTACCTGAACCTCTCATTTTCTTTGCCTTTCTCAGCTTTTCAGCTCATTTACTTGCTCCAGGACTCTGAAATTTTTCTAGTGCTTCCTATATTGACCCCTTCCCTGCTGCCCCCTCTAACCCCTTTCTTCTACATAGAGACTTTTACAGAAAGATGTGAGTTTAGAGCATCTCAAAGATAGCTTTTTGTGAACTGACTGTGATTTTTATTCTGTATCAAAATTGGAGCAGCTTGCACAACAAGCTGCCCCAAAAGATATGCTGGGCACTGTTTCTTACACAGAAGAATGTAGACGGCAAGGTGAAGGCATTGATGGTTCAAAATAGTAAACACTTTCTTCTGTGTTTGTTGTTGTACGTTAGGGATAGCAACTCTATACGTCTTCAGTAAAATATTGGAAAGGAATATGCCTTTCTGTAAGTTCTGTAAAACCCCACCATTACAAATGAAGAGTCATAGAGCTCTCCATTTAAATGGATAGTTGTCTAAGAAGAAATGAGCCCTAGGTAAAACAGTCCATTAATTTCATCAGCTTACCACAAATTCATGCTAGTCCTAATATGGCAGGTGTAAAACTCAGTAATATGACTGTGGTTTTGCACAGTGGCTGCTTATGAGCTCCTGAGAGGCTGCCTGCACCACTTCAGCCACACTGCAGAGTCTCCCTGTGATGGTATTTTCGCTCTGTTTCCATTGGCATTAAATTTGAGACTTACTAAATTCAGCTGATGACATAGCTTATTCAGTTGTCTTGGCACCACGTGTATTTATTGTTTCTTTTTTTGTTTTCCTCCCTTTTTATCTTGTCTGAGCCTTTTTGAATGATAAATGACTGCTCTAGCTATTCAGCAAAGGTAAGAACTTCTTGAGCTCTACTGGCTACTGAAATTCTTTAATACATGTACTTTCAGGCTGAATGTGATTTATGTACCGTAGAATAGTTACTAAAAAACCTCCTATTTCATGAGAAAGGAAATGTTCTTTTTACTTCAATAGAAAACATTTTTCCTATGTGTTTTGCAAAATGTAACTAATTTATTTTACACTTTCATTGATTGGATTTTGCAATTCAAAACATCTTTTACTTGTACACTTGTATGTATTAAAGCGAAACAATTTGTCTGAAATGAGATGCTTCACACTCAATTATGTCTAAATTTCTCATCTACAACTCTTGATTTCAATCTCGGGTGTCTGTGCAGCTATTGAGGCTGAAACAATGTAGAAAGGAAATGCTGTTATTTTCAATTTGTAGCAATTATACTCAGAGTGAGGCAGATGTGGTGGTTTTGAGTTTCTGCACATGGAACAGGCAGACAACTTGTGGAAAGGTTGACTGATTTCTATTATACCTGCAACTGTCTTCCTGAGTATGGACTGCTGGACATAATGTCTGAAAACAAACTCCCTCTGAACACAGCAGTACTCTAAGATGCAGTTAAGTCCTCCCATGCTTAGGACAGCACTTAAGCATTACCAGAAGTAGGGCTTGAATCTGTGTTTATTGTGAAAGATATGTGGGAAAGCTTTCTTGAATCAGGGCCATAAGTAGATGCCTGAACTTTGCTCTGTTTTAATATAAGCATGTTGAAGTCGGTGGTATTATGTATATCTGTCCTTTGAGGCAGATTGGCAAGAAATTGAGAGCATTAATGCCCTCACTCCCAGTAAGTTTGACGTACACAAGAAGAGTAAAACACCATACCCTGATTTAATTAATACAGAGTCTGGAATTAAGTGTCTACCACAATCCTCCCTAGCATTGAATAGTTGCATACTGGAGCTGAAATCCTCAGAACAGTGTTGGGAAGTTGTAAGTAAGTGTTGTTTGGCTGAATTGGAAGTTGTGCAACCACTATTGGCATTATTGTTGTAATTGGTATTCTAATAGGACCCGGAGGACTTGGTAAAGTTCTGGAGCCAATTATGTAGATTTTTTTTGCAAACATATGACAAAAATGTTATTTTGTCCAAATATTATGTATAATATTTGTAAGTGGCCTTGGAGCGGGGTGTAGAAACTACAGCCCTCTGCGCTTAGTGCTATAGGCCTGCAGAGCTGTGCTCCATGCTGTTCTCTCTCACTGGCTCTGTGAAAACTTCTGGTCTACAAAGTAGAACAGCTTTGAGAGAAGGAATAGAAAGCAAATGTCGTCATCATCATATGCTATGGCCTCACAGTGGGAAGGTGTGCTTGCAAAATAAAGGTAGTAGGGAGATTGTTCAAAGCATAAGACAAAGGTCAAAATGGCAAGACTGCCTGCACAGTTCAGGACTCCTTTAGGTCCCGCCTTACAATTAAAACTTGTTTCTGGGAGGAACGCATGTCTGAGTTGGCATCAGGAGACGATGGAACTGAACCCAATTCACCGTGTCCTGGGTGAGTGCTCTGGCTGGTGTGTTCCTGGGGAGAGGGGACAGGGAGGCTCTGACTCTCCTTACCTCCTTTTGTGATGCCGTATCTGGTCTCCAGAAGAGTTGGTTAGAGCCCAGGCCATGCCTTTAGCAGGCAGTCTTTGCTTCTGTCTACTTTGGCTGCAAAGTCTGCTTTGGCAGTCTGGTAAAACCCATGCTCTGGGAATAACTCGTCTGCTTTAAAGCAGAACTGGTCGGAAAGAGATTCTACAGCAAATTACTCCTTGCTATGGGGACTGTAGAGAGAGACAGTGCTAGAGACAATACAGGGCATTGAGCTGCCTTGACTTCTACACTGTTCAGGAGCACCTGAGATCATAGAATCATTAAGGTTGGAAAAGACCTCTAAGATCATCAAGTCCAACCATCAACTAACACCACCATGACTCCTAAATTAGGCCCTGGAGTGCCACGTCTACACCTTTTTTGAACGCCTCCAGGGTTGATGACTCCACCACCTCTCTGGGCAGCCTGTTCCAATGCCTAACCACTCTTTCGGTAAAGAAATTCTTCCTAATGTCCAATCTAAACCTCCCCTGACGCAACTTGAGGCCATTCCCTCTTGTCCTATTGCTAGTTTCTTGGGAGAAGAGACCAACACCTGCTTCACTACAACCTCCTTTCAGGTAGTTGTAGAGAGCGATAAGGTCTCTCCTCAGCCTCCTCTTCTCCAGACTAAACAACCCCAGTTCTCTCAGCCGCTCCTCATAAGACTTGTTTTCTAGACCCTTCACC